>VWZN01009530.1:191629-205831 GCA_013396955.1 Regulus satrapa
TTTTTTTTTTTTTTTTTTTCCAGAAAGTGCACAAAGGGAAACATTACTCTGGTCAGACTGATTTTTTCCTAGTACTTTGCTACATAGGTAGCATGTGCATAATGTGCTTATGTACATTTGACAGACACAAAGCAATTAGATACTAAGCTGTTAGAGAGTGTCCAAAGCAGGGCCACAAGGATAGTGAAGAGTCTGGAGAAGAAGCCTTACAAGGAGCAGCTGAGGTCTCTTCATTTGCTGAGCCTGGAGAAGACTGAGGAGAGATCTCACTGCAGTCCACAACTTCCTCCAGAAGGGAAGCAGACAGGTAGGTACAGATCTCTTGACTCTCGTAGCCAGTGACAGGATTCAAGGAAATGGCAGGAAGCTGAATCAGGGGAAGTTTAGGTTGGATATCAGAGAGAGCTTTTTCACTCAGAGTGTGGTGGGGCACAGGAACAGGCTCCTCAGGGAAGTGATCATGGCATCAGCACTCAAAAGGTGTTTGGACAATGCTCTAAGGAACATGGTGTGTCCCTTGGGGGTGGTACTGTGCAGGACCAGGAGTTGAACTCAATCCTGATGGGTCCCCTCCAACACAGCATATTCTATGATTCTATGATTCTTTGATTCTATGATAAAAATAAGCCTTCCATAAAGACTTCCTATTAGGGGGTAGAAAGCACAAACTAATAAGACATTCCCAGTGTCATAAATAAAATCCATTTCCTTCTGCAGTGCAACAACACCTTTCATCTTTTATTATCCTCTTACAGCTTTAAATAACATGGTCACCATAGTTCATTTTCTTTGTGGTGAAACTTTATGCTTTAGTTCATAAAAACAGAGCATAAAATTTTGCCACTAAGAAAATACAGGGCCTGGTAATGTTGACATATAAGTTAAAAAGCAGGAAACAATAGAAAAATAAAGAAAATCCAGCAAGAAATGAACAGTGAATCCTGCATACTTTTGTAAGCCTACTTTTAAAACAATAGCTGTAAATTCAAACTCCAACTGCAATAATTTCTCTTGTCAAAGTCCTCTGAGCCTCTATAGTTAAGCAGGCAGCAGTCCTGAATCCTGAAAAGGGTTTGGACACTGAACTACTGGTAAAGAACTGGCACCCACATGAAATACTTTCTGGATATGGAGAGTTATGCTCATACCAGTGAAAAGATGGTGCAAGATACTTGGCATCAGTTTGTATTCATCAGGGTTTTTTTAGCTCCAGATGAGCACCAGTTTCAGAAAGGTCTAGATAACTTCGGTGGTAACCACTTGGATGTTTATGTACTGCACTCTTCAGTAATAGGAAACATTATTCACTTGGCCACAGTGCAGCACAAGTACACAGAGACTGCTTGATTTCTAATCACACCTGAGGTAATAAGTCCTCCTGAGACTTCTTATTGTCATCTTGAGCTGTCTGGAAACATCTTGCCCATATTTTTAAAAAATCTTGGTCAATCCTCTGAAAAGGTCTAGTTCATCCATGAAGTAGAGCAGACGCCTGCAAAAGCACTACAGAAAACCTCAGACTCTGTTTTTCTAATAGACTTACTAGAATTTCGCAACGAAAATCTCTGGCTGTGCTGTGCATGCTTCAGACCAGGATTTGATTGGTAAGGAGGATTTTGGTTGCTCCTAACCCCTTTCCCAAGCTGCCTGTGAGGTACTCCCTACTGTGTGGCTCCAGTGCTCTGGCAAAGCTCAGTGTCCAGGCAGTAAAGACAAAAAAACAACCTATAGGCAATCAAGTAATTAAAGCCCTACCCAAACAAAATTAATACATGTATTAGAGATCAGTTGAGAAGAAAGTTAACTACTCTCTACACACTCGAGGTTGCTTTATACCCAGGTTTCTTACTCCTCCCTGCCACAATGCCTTTCAAAACTACAGGATTTAATCCTGCTGAGGTAGTTGAAGCATTACAGCTTTCTAAAGTCAATTAGACCAAACATTTGAATGCTTGATTTTGCAGCTCCTTTTAATGAATTTTAATTTATTTGTTTGTTTTAATGATATATTGGCAAATATCATCAAGCAGCAACAAAAAACAAGTTGAAAACAAGCACTGTGCTTACATGCACCAGGATTAACTTGCCTCACATCTCTGGGAGCTATTTACTTTTTTTCATATATCTGGATACCAGAGTATTAAAGCTTGTGAGCAAAGAATGGTTTTAAGGTTAAGCCATTGAAAAATAAGTTTGTGTTCTTAGAAAGAGAATTATACAAAAATGTTAAAACATTATGCTTTTCTATAGTCCTGATTCTTATTTCTAAATAGACAGAGATTATTAAGACTATTTTAGCCCAAAGAAATTTTGGCTGTAATAAATAGCACCAGCATAATAATTTATGATCATGGATGGATACAAAAAATTAAAACAAATCATTTTTGTTTGCTGTATTTTCTATAGTGCAACTGAAAAAACCTGCACATTGCAAATTGGAATTTCTATATATCATGTAGTAACCAAAGGAATATGAAGCTCCTAGTGCATATCCCATTCTCTCACAGCCTTCAGCACACCAGTTACTGAACGCATTTAAATTGAGCTAATTTTAAAGGGGAAAAAGAAAGTTAAAGTACTACAGATCTTATATTTTCCATAGCTCTAATTACCTTTACCCTTTTCCCCTCTCAAAAATACCAAAATGCTTGGTATTATCAATGAAACCTGCAAAAAAACTTCTATCCTTTTCTCCTTAAAATCACTAGAGTTGCAAAATATTCCTGAGCTCTTTTGATTACTTCTATTCATACAGAAAAGAAGGTAATGCACTTGTTTCAGATATAATATGTGGCAGTCCTTCTAGGAAGTAAGTGCTGTTGTGACAGAAGGAAATCTCCACAGCATCACTGATGTGAAAGAAACCCTTTCAGTTTTCATCAGCTAAGACACTTTCTATGGTGAGGGTGTGGCTAATTTTTCTCCTGAGGCTGTTGATATCTTGCTGCAGATCCAGTAGCTTAAACATAGGAGAATTGTTAACATTATGCCCACATCAGATAGCAACAACCTTATGTCTCCTGGGCAATTTTCTTTTATATGCTCATAGAGGGAAGGTTGCAGGCAAAGGAACTAGGGCATGACTTCTTTTCTTTGTTCTTCCACTGCCATCTGAGCCATCTAGACAAGGAATGTATGTCTGCAGTGAAGATGTTTATTTACATCACATGCCCATGCATCAGCTTTGTGCCATAACCACAGTCAAGGAACAGATCTGAAAAAAAAAAATGTACCAGAAAATACTAGAAAAAGGAGTGATCACAATTCTGTGACAGGCAGGAGGTAGCTCTTTGTTCTCCCATTTTGGTGATTTCCGAAGTTGCCCTCACTCAAGCATAAGCAGCTGAAAATATACACTGGTCTTTCTGTCCATATTGCATGTGCAATGTGGACAAGTCATTTGGATATCAACCACATCCACATTTGAACAGATGCTCAGAGTGCAGTAGAACAGGTAATATTGCATCCACTTGTGTAAATACTATATATTAACAACTTTATGTGAATTACAGCCCAAATTCTGAAAGGTGCTAAAATCCCTCCCCCCATTCATTTACCTGCGTAAACACACAAGTAGAGGCCATTCGAAGTCACTATTTGTCAAATATATTAAACAACATCCTGTAACTTGCTATTTTAACTTCTGCAGCATTTGGCAGTAGTGTACTTTGTCAACTGAGCAGAAGAAATGAGGAAAATACAAAACTTTCATTGCCATTTAAGCGGAACTCACCATTACAGCACAGGGACAAATGAAGGAGGAGCAGAAAATGTCTAACAATACTTATAAAAAATCAGAAAAAAAATAGGTGAGTTGTCAACTTTAATTGCTATCTGTAATAAAGCAGAGTACTGGCTTTGCAGTTGTATCCCACATGCCATTAGAAATCTGTGATTAGGTGCCTTTTTAATCAGCAGAATTGCAGTTCTCCATGTGACACCAGAGATGGATTTGTTATAACTGGAAGAAACAGAGTATTGTTCTACATCCTGCAGCCTATGGCCCTGCCTCTAGCCTTCTGGCTGCTGCCAAAACAGCAGAGACATGGCTTTTCCCACCTTGTCAAGAATCAACCTCCTGGACATCTCTCTGTGCCCAGAATAGAAGAAATAAGTTTGCGCCAGCCACTCTGCAGGAAGACGAGGGAGAGAATGAGCTAAGCACTACTTTGTCCTTGGCATGCCAAGTGCAGAAATAAAGTATAATCTCACTCTTACCATATGAATAGCACAACTTGAATGAGTGCACATTATTGTACAGGGATTTTCTTCAGATGTATCTGGCACAGTCAGCATGTAATTTTTGTGCTTTTTTCCATGGCCATGGCAACACCATGCCAAAGCAGAGGACTCAATAATTAAAATCTTACCCTTTGTCACTGCATATGGGAGAAATTGAATCTGGACAGAAAGCACTAAGTACTGTGGGGTGCTGAGATGAAGAACAGTGACCATCTAAAATTCTATTTTAATTGTATGGTGTCATTTTTGTCCCTGAAAAAGTATTCCAAGCAAGACAGGTTTCCAGTTTTGGTTCTAAAAATAAAGATGTGTATGACCACAACTCTAGTCCCTCCAGTCGTATAGGTACTGTGACTTGCTTGGTTTATAAGAGAGAGCAAGCCACTGATAAGACAAATGAAGCATTACTTCCCTGTTACCTCTGGAACATTTTCAAAGACTGATGAAAAACGAGACAGAAATTTACTTAGGATCAAGGTTAGCTAGAGTAAACAGAGAGTAATTTCTAGCTTTTAAAAGACATTGCTTAGATGAAATACTTTCCTTATCTCCTACTGAAGTGTTGTCCGATTTATGTAAGCAAAAAATCATAAGTTAAAATAGTAATACATTAAAGAATAGAATAGAATAGAATAGAATAGAATAGAATAGAATAGAATAGAATAGAATAGAATAGAATAGAATAGAATAGAATCAGATCTAATTTCTTAGTTTCTCAAGTGTAAATCAAATAACTGGATTATTTGCAGGAACAATTAATCTGAAAACCAGTGAATTTGTAGTTAGCATCTTCACTGGCTAAAGTCTGAGACACAGACAGGCCTTGAGCCTGCTATTATTTACCTAATATGATTTTTGAATGACTGAGCTCATCATTAAATCTCTCAACATACTAAAATGCATTGGTAAAACTGGCTGGTTAAGAAACTGAGTGGTAATATTAACCACTGAAAATCAAATAGACAAGTGCCACCTTCTATTTCATATTCTTCCTAAATGAATAGATCCCATTCATTAACTAATCTTAGGAAAATTTTTTCCCCAAGACTCATCCAAGTCAAAGTGAATATTTTCACTTACTTAAAAGACATTTGGTCAGAAGCTGAAAGCTCACAAACAAATGGAAATTTTTCTAACACAACTGATATTCTATGATAAGATAACTAGGCCATGAGCTTATCACACCATTAGCATTACACCATACCTTTAGGAACATTTTGAGATCTGTTAAGAGCAGAATGAGAATTTTTTATAATGTATTAACCTGTTTATTTCTCAGATTATCACTAGAATTTTTGAACTAAAAATTGCCTGCAAAAAGCCCAAAATCAAATTGAACCAGCATCCACTGAGAAACTTTTGTGCTTTTTTGTACATGCCAAACAACAAAATATCAGGGAAGTAATAACAAAATTGTTCTCTAAGAGCTCTTTGTACATCCATCATAAATATTGCTAATTGACTTCTGTTTAGACATTATCTTGTTGAACACTCATTACAGTATTGCCAAAAATGGAGCAAAGTTGAGTGGGCACAAGTGAAATGGCTGCTGCATGATGAAAAGGGACCAAAATAAATGTCCTTTGGTAAGTATTAACAGTCTCATGGTACCCATGAGCTAGGAAGAGCAGGAAGGAAGAGGAATATACAGTGAATACTGTCAGTATAGTATATGGAAGAGCAGAAGGGCTCTTTATAATAAAACAAAACCTAATTCTTTTTATCACATTTTGAAGAGAACTTCCAGTAATAAGACCCAAAAATTTTGGTTCTCAGCTACAAAATGTGAACTGCCAGTGGATTTCCTGGCTTTGTCCCTTCCTCCCTCTGCTGCACTCACACAAATCCCTCCGCACACAGGCTGGATGGTACAGCAAGCAGATCTTGTGCTCTTGCTAGAGAAAAGTCAGAAGCCTTTTCCCTCCCCATCTGTTATTCAAACACACCCTAATTTGTTCTCAGCATATCTTGCTCTCAGAAGGGCAGTATGTGCCCCAGAGTACCATAAACTCAACGTTCAAGACCTCTTCACTCCCAAGAAAAAGGCTTCCTCTGTTAGGAAACATCTCCATGCTGAAACTCATGTGATGGGGCCACACACCATGCTCAAAAGACAGTCACTGCCAGTAAGGTGTAGAAAGCTGTCACTGGCTACTTCCTCTTGGCACTAAAGGAAAACAGGAGCAAGATCATGAGCTCTCTTATGGAGCACAGCTGAAGTGTCCTAGCTCTCAGGTTTCTTTAAATCCATCACAGTTTAAAACACAGGGAAACACGCAGTGCTGTTGAGGCTCTGCACTATGCAAAAGGATGTGAACTGACAGGAGCTTTATATTGTACCCACAGAAGCAGAGAGAGTGGTGAGGAAACTTTGCTCCAAATTCCATCCCCAGGTGGAAAAATTTCCCCACTCCATGCGGTAAAGCAGGATTTTCATTCTTTCTCTAATAAATTTGTTTGAAAAGGAAGATGGGGAGAGACACAAAAGCAGAAGGAGGAGAATAAGTATATGGGCTGCAGTAGAGGTTACGGCACTGGCAAAAATAATTTTCCCATGCTCATGTCTCCATCTCTGGAGGTATTCAAAACCTGACAGGACATGATCCTGTGTAACCCATTTGAAAAGACTGTTTTAGCAGGAGAGTCATATGATGTCCAGAGGTTCCTTCCAACCCCAGCTGTTCCGTGATTTTATGTTCTCTGTGGGCTAAGAAAAAGAAATACAGTTTAAAGCACTGTGTAACAGGATAATCTCTAATTAGGTAACTGCATCTAGGGGCAAGAACAATCTGCCCAGTCATTAGCCATGGAATATTCTGACAGAAATGGTGCCTTTTATTAGGGTTATTACAGGAGATATAGGAGCAACAGCTAATTAATTATCTTGTATAAAGAATGGTAACAATTTGCCCAGAACAAAACAGAAAAAGGAGAAGAGCTTGTAAAAATATCTGAGCAGAAAAGATTCAGCTCCTTCTCTTGCTATGAAAGCACTGGGTGTGTTGAAAGTGCAGATACTAGTTGAATATGCAAAGTGCCACATTCCAGACACTCCTACTTACTAGCAGTAAGACAATTGTTATTGTAGAACTGCTCACCACTAATTTAAACAAATTGCATATAATTGGTTCCTATAAACACTCCAGAAAACAGTTTCACTGCCCCAGCTGCCTGTATCAGTGTATCCTCAGTTCAAAAGGCTTAGCATGTGCTTGCAGAGGGTACCACATTAAGATAATGGAGTTTTTTGGCTTAACTGCCCTCCTAGGTAAGTATCTATGAACTTAAAGCAAGAATTGCTATATTTTGTTTCAGTGATGGACCTTTATTTCATAATTATTGAGTATTGCAGTCTACTGGGCAGCATTTTACATATAGACCTTTCTACCAGTGCTCTTTCAGAAGTTTTGCATACTCACTACTATATCTAACTTCAAAATAATGAATACTTGTAGAATTATTCTTCAAAAAGTATGATGTCATGTATTTCTATACTAGCCAGATCTTTCTGTATTGGATTAAAACAAACAAACAAACTAACAAACAAAAAACACAATAAACCCCCCCAAAAAAAACAACAAAAAAACCCGAAACAATTGGCAGCATTCAGTCAGGGACTTAGGGTACTTAGGTACATACCCCTGAGAGAGAAAACATTAGTGCCATGTACCAGGGACAAGGAGACTACCAGGTGACTCGCTTACTAATTTGTATACTGCAATGTAGGCAGTTTGAACTTTCATTCTCTGATATTCCTTTTTTTAGAAGGATTTTTCAAAAGGATTAGAACCTCCTGCCAAGTCAGCCTTTCGTTTAATAAATTTGCTTTGAGGTCCTTCATTGAAGACACATTGAGACTTCTGAAATGTATTTGTGCAACCTCCAGTTTGTTCTGGTTTCCACTGTTGCCTGTACCTAACTGAGCAATGACAAAACCAATAACTTTGGGATTCTGAGCAAAATTTCTCTAGAGGAAAACCCAAGAGAACCATGTTCACATGGAAGGAAATTGTTGTTCAGTCTCAGCTGTTCATTTGCTTCTTGTCCTTTTTGTTTTCTCTAGACCTAGATTAGTTTGTTAACTAGAGTAGTTAATGCCCTTGAGTGCAAACAGGGGAAGGTATGCTTGCTCTGCAAATCAGTCACTGTAAGATAAAATGACAAGAGGATGAAGCAGACTGAAGCTGATGGTGTGAGAATTTTTCAAGCAATAGTAGATTAAGGACAGAACTATTTAATCTGTACAAGAAAATTTTTGTCTTCCTCAGAAACAGGGACCTTCCCTTAGAAAAGCCATGGAGTGATGGATTAGCAAGAAAGGATTTGAGCATTTAAATCTAGCTAGATTTTTAAAAACCCAAAGCAGTGTGCCAAGACAAAAAAAAAACTTTTTTTTCTTTTTTCTTTTTTCTTTTTTCTTTTTTTTTTTCTTTTCTGAGATCACAACAGGAATGATTCCATGTTCTGGCCATGGAGAAAATGCTTCCTTTATCCTCCCATGAAAAACATTTTTGGAGGTCTTTGATCACCTGAATATGACAGTGAAGCACTGCCATGTGAAGCAAATAGCAAGAAAATTCTTAGAAGAAAGATTAAAGATAGTGCTTTCAATTACCATGACAAAAGGGAAAAGCACTATAAACACAGACACACTAAATAACTTAATTTGCCCAGCCTAGAAGTAAGACTGAAAATAAGGTACCTTCACTCTGGAAAAGAACCTCAATGCAGTTAGTTTGGGCCAAGATATCTTAATTGCTGAGCCATATGAAAAGTCCTAGGTGTGCTACATTAATGTTCTACTAACAGTAGAAACAGTTTCCTAGATACCTAATACACTGGAAGTTTTTATACTGAAAGCCTTTTATTCCTCTATTGCTAAGAAGACTTTACTGGCTTAGAAGACTTCACTTGACTTCCAAATTCAGGCTGTTTAGAATAGTTTCAGAAATCCTAGCTTTTCCTAACAAGCTAACAGGCTGAATACAGCCCCCCACTGTGCCTTATTTTAATGCAAAACATAATTGTGTCCCATCATAAGAGCTTTTCATAATTACTTTTATTGCAAGTAAGGAAAACATAAATGCAACACCCTTTTTAGCCACAGATTAAGCGGTGATACTTGGGTTTTTTAGATATTCAACCTATAAAGGAACAGCCACCTTAAGGGGTCTTCAAGGGATTGATGAAAAAAAGAAGAATTTACTGCTTACATTCAATCTTTTCACATTTAGCAATAAATGCAAGAATAAATACACCCTGTGCATACTCACAAAGAAGAATCAAAGGATCCAAAGTGCTACAAATTGATTTTCCCTAAAACGATTTTAAAAACCCCACCCAACCAAAAACCAAATGCAAACTGCTTTATGCTGTTTAATTTTCATTAATTTAAGAAAAACATACAAATATTCTAGACCATACTGTCAGACTATAAGACAGACCCTTTAAATTCACAATGTATGACCAGATTTAATCTGCCAACATATTTAAAGCATCAATAATCAGAAAAAAAAATTTTTTTTTACTCATCTCCTCACAACTATATAAGGGAAGAGAGCAACTGGTGGCCATGTAGGGAATTAAAGGAAGATCAAGAAGTACATGCAGCAACAATGCAGGTTGATGCCCATGCAGCTTAGCAAATAGAAAGTGGGTGTGCAGTAAAACAACAGGTCACTGAGATGACTGATAGTGCTGACAAATTTTGTTGCCCGTGCTCACACAAATGAAGGGATGATCTCAAATAAGGTCAGTGAGAAGGAAAGAACAAGACAGTAAAGCAGAAGAAAAAAAATAAGAGATAGAGCAAATCTCCTGTCCTTCAGCTCTTCCTTACCCTGTAACTCCACCTTCTTGTTGTGAAAGAGAGAAAAAAGAGGAGGTATGTTCCTTTCCCCAGCAAGATTCAGCTTTCCTTCCTGTCTGGGTCATCCTCCTCAGAAACTCGTTCTGATTCATTCCCTACAGACTCAGGTCTGTGCTGCGCAGCTGCCAGACTTGCTTGGAAGCAGGTATACTCTGCTCTCCTTCCTCCACCAGCTTTGCACAAGGTTAACCAAGGGCCCTTAGGAAACCCCTTTCTAGGTTCTCCTTCCTCAAAGGATGAAGCTGGGATTCATCAATTTTATTGAAGCTCTAATAACCCCTTAGCTGCTTCAGGATGGTGTTATGCTGTTGCTAGTCCAGGTACAGTTCCTCTCTAAAGCTGGGGACACAAGTAAAGCACCCTACAAGAAAAGCTTGCCTTAACTTTTCTTACTGGAAGTGAAAGGCTTTTTCTGATCGTCTTTGGCTGTGTTCAGATTGTTAAATAAAAGAAGTGCTAGAGTCCTTCTCATCCACACTCTTCTTAAGACCCAGGCACCACCTCAGCAAGCTCTCTCCAAGCTAATCTGCCAGGGAGGGTGGTAACTGTAAGTGGTGTGGACATGAGCCAGCCAGAGCCATTCGAACTTGGATCAATCCCTGGTCCTTTATAATTAAGTAATATAAATTCAGTCTTATGTTCCTGAACAACTAGGAAGAATTTAAGGTGGGAGAATGATATCAATGCCAAACTGAAGGTGGACAGTTCTTACTCACAATCCTGATTTGCCATCTGTTGATGAGAAGAGACTGGCCTTCCCTTTGAAGTTACTTGAAGATCTCCAGTGTAGGCTTCTCAACGCATATTTGTGGTCATCTACAAGGACTGAATGGCACACAACATTCTTGACCTGTTTGACTATGAACTTATTGGAAGAAAAATGCAAATTAATACTGAACCTATAGTACCTCCTTCTATAGTTTGTACAGCCCAGGACATGGTGTCTTGCACAAAGATTTACAAAGCTTAAGATCCATGGAAATACATATTCTGCATTTTAAAAGTTGTGCTGTAAAACAGTTTGGAGGGGGATAATACATTTTCTCTCCCCAGCAGTTGCTGTGGCAACTACACAGTCTGCTTCAGTTTAGCTTGAGGGCCACCCTCAGGAGCTGACTCCTGTGCCATGATCTCTCCTGCAGGTGAGCCAGCAGGTGTTAGCCCAGGCAGCTGCAGCACACACAGGACTACACACACCCATGCAGGTCCAAAGCATCAAAGCTGCCAGGAAAGAGGCTCTCAGGGCACCCACGTGACAGCAGGTAGACAGGAGACCCTGGACACTAGGCCTAAGGTCACCCTGGAGGCCACTTTTTCAGAGCTGTGCAGTGACAGCTGGTCAGCAGACTCAGGGGAGCATGGGAGCACCTTCATTTATAATAGCAAAGCAATGTTTACAAGGATATCTCACCTTTAGCAAGATAGCTATAAATGGAATAAATTGAGAAAAGCTAGACTCTTAAATATAACTCTCTTATATGTCCTTGGAAAGAAACACTTCTAGAAATAGATGTTTTCCATGAAAATGTCCTTAAATTTCAGATGTATTTGCTCTCCAGTTGATAAATAGCTTTAACAATTTCTAAATTCTGCTTGCCTGAAGGACTCTCTAACACTAACCTGTCTAAATGATCAGACTCCTTTAATCCCTTTATTATTTACTTTATAATTTCTTTTGTCATTCTGGTTTTTCATCTCCCTCTGAGAATAAGTGGGAGAGAGAGCTTCCCACACAATTCATGTATCATCCACATAGCCCCTGATAAAAACTCATCTAATGTACTAACATCACATTCTGACTTACTTTTGTTCTAACTTCAGCAAGTTCCACCCCCAAATTTTTAACCTAAATATGACTACAAGGGCTTAGTATTTATCTTCTCCTCATCTTATGTCTTAAATCTCTTAGCAGGTGTTCTTTTTGGCAGCCAACCGAGACCATAGTTACTCCAGACAGCCGCTGAAATCCAAGGAAAAGGATCTCCAGGAAACATAACAAACCCTTGTTTTGCTGTTACTCCTGGCATTTTTTAAAAGGATTTTAACCCAGACTGCACAATGTAGAGCTTATTTCTGCGTTAGTTATAAGGTCCATAACGTCAACCTCCATTTTCATTCAATGGAATGAAATTCCATTGCACAACTGGAATAAAATCATTCTCATTCAGCATCTAAGAGAAACTTAGGAACCCTACGTTAAAACTACCATGATATTAATTTTTATACATGTATGTTCATTTTTTTTCTAATTTTGCTTAAAGATTTTTATTTTTTTTCTGAGAGCACCATATTTATGTAACTATCTTGAGGAACCCCTTAGAGAGTGTTTTTTTCAATGGCGTATGGCATGGCAATAGTCAAAATCAACATCCTGCTGTTGAAGTGCTAAGAAAGCCAGTGTCTTCAAAGACATGCTTTCACAGAAAACTTTCAGTCAGGAGAGAATATCTTACACAAATCACTGGATTCATCTCTACTTTATGTCAGTAATGCTTCAGACACAGCATTGCATATAAACTGCAAAGACAAATCAAAATGAGGAAAGACACTAGAACAGAAAATCACAATTCCTCTATTCCCACTTCTTTGGTGCAAATTTCTCATTAAGTAAAAATTAGTAAGCTTATTTCTTTTACCCAGATATGTATTACAGAGGAAACTACAACAGTTTTTTTTTCCTCATGTTTTCACTATTCCACAAACATTATCAGATTTTAAAGTCCAGCTTGAAAAAAACAAATGAGATCACTTTCAAAAAATGTGGTTCTTCCATGCCAACACTACATAATGACTTATTTGCTGTAAAATAATCCCATACTGCTCTCAGATACCATGTTCCATGGAAGATACCATACTAGAAGTTTCAAAGGTAAGAAGACCCATCTCTGCCATGTTTCAAAACTTTGTGCATATAGCCAGAGTTCAGAACAAGGGGTTTAGCAACACACAGTCATTGGCTTTGCTACTCATGTCCCTGGTCAGCAGAAACTCTGGAGTATGTTGCACTGAAGTGACAAGTTACAATGCTCTCATACAATAATGTCTCCAAACTAGGCGATCAAAGGTGAGCTCAAAGGTGAACAAGTTGAATCAAAAGTGAGCAACATCCAAACCAGAGGTTTACTCTGGCTGTACCCTGCTGAGGGTATGGATGTATGGCGCATGCCTTGCATCCACACGGGTTGTGCAGCTCTCTGGGATCTCTTCTGCAGGGTGCCATGGCCACAAGCTTCGGGGAGATAGATAGCACCCAAGTGAGCAGACAATGCCAGGACCTGGAAACAGCTCACTACCAAGACAAACAAGAAATGCTCAGCAATAATATTCAGAAAATTTCCCTGGATGCTGAGGAATTCTGCTTCAACAACAGAATCTCACACAAACCATTTTATTTCCAAGAAAGTATTATCCACAAATGATCCTCAAAACAAATTGAAAAAGATAACATTTTTTCCTAGGTCTTCTAAATCTTCTTGCTGACTTTACTAATCAATCTAATCTAGTATTTTCCTAATCAAACACAGTTGCTTTACAGTCTCAGCATTTCTTTATTTCTGCTATTGTTCTGCTACAGTAAACTAGCAGCAAGTGGGAAAACAACAATGTATACAGCTCATGCCCAATAAAAAAAAAAAAAGAGGCTAGTCCATCAGCCTACCCTTCATCCATCCTAAATACCTATTATATCATTAATAAAATAAGCTTGTGCGGTTGTTCTGCTCATGGTTACTAGCTAATTATTCAAAGTGGTGGAGAGGACTTAAAAATATCTTAAAGAAATACGATTAATGGCTAATTTTCCTAAAAGACCTTATCCAAAGTAAAAAGGTGAGATGCTTGCCCAAAGAGAAAGTGAAAAAGCTAAAACAGTTTTGAGAGGCTATAATGAAGATGACAGTTTGGGATGGATCAAGGTCATATTTATAGAGGTAATAAATGCCTGAGTAAAGCAGGAAGACTAGCAAATGTTGGTTATAAAACTCTGTGTAACCAGATTTTTTGAAGCAGAATGTCTCCTTCACATGGGGACAAACAAACACACACACACACCAAAAAAAAAAAAAAAAAAAAAAAAAAAAAAAAAAAAAAAA
>VWZN01009530.1:222199-233970 GCA_013396955.1 Regulus satrapa
AGAAAAGGGTCTAGAATGGATTTAATTTTGCTATTAAAAAAAAAAAAGGTAACTCCAATAAAAATAATGAAAGCAAAATAAACCAATTCTTGCCTTAGAATGGAAGGTGCCAAATAAAACACACATAAGACCTTTCCTCATGTCTTTTTCTTTATATCAGTACTTAGTAGATGTTTGTACTGAAAAATATGTTAATGTAGAACACCTTTCTAAAGAACTTTTATTTCCCCCCCAAAGGAAAAAAATATTTGAATTGTTCACATGTTTTTCATATTTTTTCCCAACCAAATTATTATTTTCAGGTCTGATCTGGTGATCTGGGCAACTCACCAGCTTTTCAGCTACATTACCTTTTTTTTTTTTTCTTTTTTATTTTTTTTTTAACTGCACAGAAATCACCAAAAAATTTTCGCTTAAAAGCTTTACTTTGTACTTGGAGCATGGGCCTTAGAGGTAACAGTCTACTCTTTAATAAATTAAAACACATAGAGATGTACTTTTGTACTGCAAATGAATGAGAACATATTGTAAATAATAAATTACAAGAGAGACTGACAATGTATCTACCGCACCTCTTAGATCTTGCATTTATGTTACACTAAATGACAATGCTGTGCCTTGTCCACAGAACCATAGAAAAAGGTATCTCAAAATGAGGTATGATAAAATGTGAGCGTTAAAAAACAGAATTAAAACCATTTGCTTAACCTCATTTATGCATCAGAAGTCACATCTAGACCAGCAAAATTAAGAAACACCGAAATCAGCTTAACCAATATTAATATATGTTCAGATATTCAGTAGCTGCAAAAATTCTGCTATTAGTTCTTCAACTAAGGTTCATTTTCATATTGAATGGCAGCAAGATAAGGCTAGTAGAAGTCATTTAATAGTGAATAGATTACTGATTATATTTATTAATCCCACCTCCAACATGTATTAGGTTTCAATGGAGTTCTAGAAAGAATCCAATTTAAGTGACAGATGGTAAGGATGAAAACACTGCTGTGGTAAACCAGGCAAAGCAGAAAACAGTTGTGCTCTTTAATAAATTACCTATGGTCCCATACTTTATAATAAATATTTTCCTTGTGCTTTCTGAATCCCATCTCAGGAGTGCCTGAATCTGGGCAGGAAAGAACATTTTCCAAACTTTCCAGTCAGCAGGGGTGGATGCTGGGGAAACATCTGAGAATAAGTCCATAGGAAGTAACAGACTTGCCTAGATATCTAGACATCTAGGATTATCCCTGGAATGTATTGGAATGATACAGAGGAAAGTAAATTGTCAGCAACGGTTGATTCAATAGTTTCCTACTTTGGTTTATATTCATCTCTCTTTACACCATTCGCAAACTCTCATGGTTTCACAGTACAATGTGGAGAGCACTACATATATGGGAAAATTTGAGTTCATTTGCAAGTATCTTCATAAACCTTATATTAAAAAGAAACAAAATTGCATTAGGTCTGATAAGAGACCAAGGACAAAAAAAAACCAAAACAAAAACAAACAGGCCAAGCCCCACTTCAGTGTGCCCAGAGCTGATATAGGCATATTGCCATTTGAAAATGGAAGGAGTTTGATTTAGGAATGAGGGCCCCATTTCTTCCTTCTTGAAACATGCTTTTTCAGGAAGCAAGAACAAGTAATATTGTTTGATTAAAAAAAATGTTTAGGCCATCCTTGATCTAAGCATAGAAAGAACCCATAATATCTCTTTGGATTTTATTTGAAAGAGACAGGAAGTTAAAATGTATTAGACCACTGAAAACATGTTAGACCTGAAAATCTTCAACTGAAATAACAACTAAAATTATAATTTCCTTTCTTTCCCCCCACTATTTAGGTAGCAAATCTAAGTCTCATTATATTATTGAGGTTATTTCCAAGTTAGCTGGCACAAGGCATCATAAAATTGTAGGACTTCATTGCTTTTCTGCGGTAAGCCTATTTATCAGGCATCAGCTGACAGATAGGGCTAAAATATGGAGAGAAGATGAAAAACAGAAGAAAACTTTCAGTTCTTCCCTCTAGCCACACTCAATTCTAAATGCACTGCTTTTTGTCGTTGTCTATCAACAGGAGTAAGAAATAACGTTCCCCACAGCATTAAAAAAGGACACAATCAGCCGAGCTTTAATAAATTAAATCAAAATCTAATAAAGCTACTTTCTCAAAAGGGCACCTGCCTCTGAGATCATTTCCTCTATATTCTTTCTCATTATTTAAACTAATTTTATCTAATTTAATTTTTTTATTACTTCTCCATTGTCTGCTGCTGTGAGACCATTTCTTCCCTGTACACAGATGTAAGCCGCTTGCAAAGAGTAGTCTCAGGATGCCTGCAACTAGGACCAAAATTTCAGGTTTATTTATGCACTCACCTGTTCATTCTTTCTCTTCTTCCTTAATTTCAAGCTGTATGACTGAATGAGGCAATATTGGAAAAACGCATGACCAAAAACGCACTTGGGCATACAGCGTTCCCATCTTGACTCTCACTTCACAACCCTGCACTCAATAGCTCAATCTCAGTCATGGTTTTGCTCAACATGATAATTATTTGGATCCTATACAAAGATCTGCTTCAATTACCTCGTCCTTTATAAAATCTAAGTTAATTTTAGAGGTATTTAATTTTTTAATCAGGGCTATCCCAAGAATGCACTAAACCTCCTATTCCCAGACCTACATCTTTCAGAAACCTAGCACACCAGATCAAATATTTACTTTTCCATGGCAGCTTGGCAATTATTCTGTGTGTTGACTATAAGAGGAGAGCCCCTCCTCGCATCCATCGGAATAGAGATGTCTCCAGTGTGATATTGTCTGTTCCTGCCTCTTTCTCAGGGCCTCAAAGCCTGACCATGTTCTTCTGAGACAGGGAGCAGCTTCTTAGAGAAACATTCCTTACCCTAGCATCTTCAGGGATTCACAGAGAAATAGTACTACTCACCAGCTGCTACATGGACCTACACATTTTCTGAACACTCAGAAAACATTTACAGATTAACTGATCTTAGTGAATAATATTTTCCTACTATCATCTTGCTAAGCTCTGCAACTTAAAGCTCAGATGCTTTAAATTTAAGCAGACATATTTAGAAGGCCTAGGTTTTCATCCTAGAGGAAGTATGACTTGAATTCTCATTTCTCTATCGTTAAGCCAGGGCATGGCTTTGACCAAACTGACACTCCCTTCATATGCTAAGAAACAAATTGGAATAATTGCTCTCCATCTGAACAGTTCTGATAGCACAGGCTGCATTTTCTGAAAGTGATGTTTCAAAGAATATAGGCAGCAATTTGCAGAAAACTGGACAATGCCACTTGTGGCAGCAGGGCTTGTCTCCAGATCTAAACCTCATCAAAAAAAGTTAAATACCATTTTGGCATAATTTCCTATTCTTAATACCTATTCTATAAAAAGTAAAGGCTGTGGAAAGTGGCCCTGCAGTGGTGCAGACCATTATTTAGATAGCCACATTTCCTAATTCCCCCCACTTGACAGTGTTTCTCTGTTCCTTGCTGCCTGATGGTGGCCAGCTAGCCCAAGCAGGCTACACCGCTCACCCTCACTTCGCTCCTGAGAGAGCTGATGTCATTTGCATGTACAGGTGCAATTAAGCCACTGAGTAGGTCAGCCTGAGTAACTTACACAACACTCAGCTTCCCACTTACCCTCCT
This sequence comes from Regulus satrapa, assembly GCA_013396955.1. Taxonomy (NCBI): domain Eukaryota; kingdom Metazoa; phylum Chordata; class Aves; order Passeriformes; family Regulidae; genus Regulus; species Regulus satrapa. The sequence goes on from VWZN01009530.1 coordinate 225,891, forward strand.
AAGAAACAGGCCAGATTTAATGGGCTTTTCTTATCTTACACCTCTTCTTTGTTGTTTCTGTTGCCTTCCCTTCTGATCTGGAGTCTTGGGCTTTGCAGCCATTTCTCTTTTCTGCCTAACATCTTGTCCAGTTTTAATTTCTAAAGAAGGGAACATTGTTTTATAATTGATCTGTTCCTTATTTTGTATCCTGGAAAATGGACACACCTTTCCATTGTGCAGTGCCTCCTGACTTGAAAGTGTGAACTTAACCTGCTTCCAGCATAGCAACACCAGGAGCGCCATCGGCCACAGATCTGTTCTCAATGCTAATTTAGTTACTGCTGTGCTTTAACCATCAAACCCAAGACAGTTCGCAGAATCACAGAATCACTGAACCATAGAAAAAACTGAGTTGAAAGACACGCACAAGGATCATCAAGTTCAACTCCTGGCGCTGCACAACACCAGTCCCAGGAGTCACACTATGTGCCCAAGAGTATTGTCCAAAAGCTTCTTGAACTCTGTCAGGCTTGGTGCTGTAGCAACTTCCCTGGGGAGCCTCTTCCAGTGCCAAACCACCCTCTGGATAAAGATGATTATCTTTAATAAGATATTTTTCCAATATCCAGCCTAAACTTTCCCTGACACAGGTTCATTTTTTCAGGTCCTGTCACTGATCACCACAGAGAAGAGATCAGTACCTTCCCCTCCTCTTCCCCTCTTGAGGAAGTTTTAAACTGCAATGAGATCTCCCAGAACAATCTTCTCAATAACTTTACCAGGCACTAAAGTGAGGCTGACAGGCATGTAATTTCCAGAGGTCTCATTCTTGCCCTTCTTGAAAATCAGGACAATGTTCACCAGCTTTCAGTCAGCTGGGACATCTCCAGATTCCCAAAACAGCTCAAAAATCATTGAGAGAGATTTTGTAGAGACATCAGCTGCTCTTAGAGGATTCTTGGATGTATCCTATCAGGCTCCATAGATTTTTAGACATCTTTCTGGAGCAGCAGATCCCACAAAAGTTCAGAGTCACCTGGGAGTTGATCATTCCACAGTCATGGTGGAACATGACACCTCTGCCCGGTCCATGTCCCTGTTTGTGAGGTAACCGTCCTCATCCTGTAAAGCCATCAGATCAAAAGGGAGTGCTTGTAAGCTCTCTGATAGTGTTAGCAATGCAGGCCAGGTGTGACCACAAAGGAACAAGGCTCTTTTTCCAGTTGTAAGCTACTTGCAGTTTAGAAGACAATTAAATACCATCCAGGAACATCTAAACAAGGCAATGAAACTGAAACAGAATTTTTTGCTGATGGAGGCTCTTTCCCAAGTTGTCTCTATATACCTAAGAAGCATAGCTTAGCTGGCAAGCACACTTCGGTTATGAAGAAACACATGTGGAATAAAACCATTAAAGGACAATAAAAATTAGAATCTCATGAAGCCAGTGTACATGATGATCACTTATCAGAACATAGTGCTATTTTAACATATGGCTTGTAAAAAATGTTACTCAGTATATTTTAAAACCTAAAAGAATGACCTTTTTAATTGCTGATGAAATTGGCTTGCTCCCCAGGCAGTCCAGTTTTGATGCAGCTACAAAGAAATTCACTGTTTTTGAAAAAAAAAAAAAAAACAACAACAACAAAAAACCAACATTACTTATATTTCCAGGAAATACCACCAATTAAAAAAGAAACTTAGAAATATGGTGTCTTTTAATTATGTTTTTTTAATAGTCATAGTGAGAAGAAGTAGAAATCAAAGTTACCACAAGCCACGATTATAAGCATTAATTCAACTGATTAAAAATTATATTAATAATTTAACCGGTTTTAATAATAGAATAACAGACTAGATTTGATGAGCTAATAATACAAAGATTTATCTACAGACAGAAACACATTATTCAGAGGGTACATAATTTCTCACATTCATAGAAGATCCATTTCTCTTGTAATGAAAATATTGTAAAATTTGATTTACTGAAGCATCATAGGATACCCCAATGTGACTGATATAAACCTATCAGGGGAGCTATGCCAGACACGTTGATTCTTATCTTATTTTAACCCTGTTACATTTCAGATAGTCATTTGTACAGCATGACATGGGGTTCAATGCTGCTTTTTTGAAACATTTTTCTTCTATTAAATGCCATAAAAGCATTTTCTTGTGAAGAAATCATAGCTCATTTTACATTTCTCTTAACAGCATTTACTTAACGACTTCACCACTTCGGAGTTACAGCTGGGACTGACTCATAAGATATTTATATAAAGAACTATTTTATCTTGTAGCTGAATTCCCATATACAGACAAACTCTAACCATAGATAGAGCAGGACAAGATTGGTACCAAGGAATGCGGATTTATATTTAGGATTGCTGAAGACTCAATTCTACAAAAAGCTTCTAAAGTGATCTCACTATTTATTCATTTCCTAATAGACTAACCTGAGCTTATTTCCAGGCAGAAAGTGCCTGTGAATCTTATGGAAAGAAGCAGCATTCACAATCCATCTGCTGCTCTCCTGTACCCCGAACATGAGGGCAGTTGCACAGCTGTATTGATTTGTTCCTATCACAGTATCCTCAAGGAGGCCTCTCAGTTATTTCCTAACAGAACTGACAAGTGTTGGTTCTTTTCAAATATGCTCTCTCTTTAAATTGAAGTAGTATTTTTTTATTTATCCCTGAAAAATAAAACAATAACATTTTAATGCTTTGACAAGATGCCTTTTCTTCCCTGCATCTACAGTTTTTCCAGTGAAATAAATTTTAAAAAGACAACAATAATTATAAATGACTGAAAACCCCAAATAGTAGTCAGAACAGCCTTAAAAGTGAAAGGCTGAGGAAAACAAAAGTAGTTTGTGGGGGGTAAAAAAATAGGGATTGTTTTTAGTATAAAATAGGCTGAAAGTTTTAAACATTTCCTTTCCCCTGCTGCCAAATCAGGGGAGACACAGACCCCTGCTAGTATCTGATATTCCGTATAACTGAAGCCATTATTCTTAATAGAGGCAGACTGCTGCAATTATCCATCAACGCTGGCTCCAGGTTCAACCTGGCTTGGCACTCTCCAAGGTTCCCAGCCCCATGGGACTGGTGTGTGCTTGATCAGAGCCTTTGCAGGAAGGCTGCAAGGTGTTTGATACACCTCACCCACTGCTGAGGATGGTGCCCATGGGCACCACTCTCAAAATCTTGTGGTGGAGTTTATGATTTATGAGTTTATTCATTTTCATGGGCTTGGAGGAGGATTGGGATTTCCTCAGCTCTTTGGGAGACCCCCACATACTCCCTTTCAGTTCCATCACCTGCCTCTGAATGGATGCTTTCAGTAACTCTTTCTCCATCCATGTCCATGTGTCCCTGTGGAGCCCATTCACGCAAACCCACCAAGTCTCCCACACAGGAGACTTTCATGACAAATTGGATTTTATTTTTGACAGCAGGAGAAGGAAGGGAGGAATGACTCTCCTAACCTACAATCTTAAAATGATAGCTGTATTTTTCTTCTTTGCAAAAACAGCTCTGGTTCTCTGCTTGATCTTGTTCACCACTGAGATCTGTGGAAAATGTTGTTTTATGAACACCTCAGATATTTTGATAGATATGTGCTTTTATTCCTAATAATTGGAAAGGCTTGAAGAAAGCCAGTTGATAAACTTGCAGATAGCACATCCCTACAAAGGGAAGGGTCCCTGTGGGGTAAGTTGACTGCCTCTGTTAGTAGCTAAAGTTTAGGGGTTATGTTGCAGCTTGTACTCTATACGTTGCCTGCATTATGCCCTCCTCCACCCGGGGCCATAGCCCATTTATACATAAAAGCCATTTACAGATGTGGCTAACTGCTCAAATAGCTGTTAAGCTATTTCTTGCAACCTGGAAAGGGAGAAGTCTCAATCACTTGGCATATCTGTGTTGTTTCCTGGAAAAGAGATGGGAAAGCATATCAAAAATGATGGAATTTTCACACAGAAATCCATGGATAACAGTGTTCAAGGTACAAAATTCCATGACCACCGTTTTTCTCCTGATACCACATTAGAACAAAGAGAGGAGATACTGTTCTCTGTTTATAACACCAGAACCTGTTAGGAGATCCTCCTAGGAAAGATGAAGACAAACTTCCCTGGGTCTGTGGGGGTGCACAGCCAAGGCTGTCCCACTGTGGAGCAAACATTTGCTCTGTTACTGTCTATGTGATAGAAAAGTGGGACAAAATGGTTATTGTTTTATTTTTTAAAAAGAGCTGGTCATGCTTTATTAGGTTTGTATCTTCAAAGAGGACTATGTGGAATGGATTCTAAATAGGCAAAATCATCTAATATTTTAGTCTCTGTGTAACTAATGAAGAAAGATAAATTTTTGACTTAGTGAGGCAGCATCTCCCATTATCTCCAGGGACACCTACCCTCTGCCATTAACTCTAAAGGAAATGTAGGCATTCTCTTTTCTCTTGCCAGGCCAAATACCTCAAATTTCTGCAGATTTTCATAGATTAGTTGAACACACTGTATTTTGCTCGCAGATACTCCCCTTCTACAGAACTTTTATTATAATAAGTACTCTAAAACTCCCATTGTAAAACCTATCTGTGTCTCATCAGATAGCATATATGTTTGTATTGTTGACTTCCAAGGAATCCAGAAACTAACTTGACTGCCCACTCCCTGTACTTTCTTTGTCCAATTTGTACAGCACAAAGTTAAAATAAAACACTGTCTACCAGACTCCTTGGCTTTTTAAAGCTAATGCTCAAAGAATTATAACATGGCACTATTTTATTCAGTGTTCTACTTGAACTAGCTCAAAGGAGCCTTGGGCAGAGAGTGGAGTTCTGGGATGCTATTACTAATGGGATTGTATATGAGGGGCTGTTTTTAATCTCAAGTTGGTTTTTTGGGTTTTTTTTTTTTTTTTTGTTTTGGTTTTTTTTTTTGCTATTGGTGTTGTTTTGGTTTGGTTTGGTATTTTTGTTTGTTTTATTTTTTACCCTGCCTGACCTGAAAAGTCTATTCTAAGAGGATTTATCTTGGATCAAGTTTTGAAGGCATGACCAAAAATAAAGAGTGGGATTTTGGTCTCCTGGGAAAAAGGATGGAAAGCAATGACCCAAAGTGAGGGTGTGGATTATCCAGATAAAATAGGTCCTGGTAGAGGTGAATCTGTGTTGGACAACTGAACTAATTTTGGGGAGACGTAGTAAAGCAGATCTCATTACCAATCTTTTAGTTTTCTGATACAGACATGCTAAAGGTGCTGGACACCTCTTCCCTGAGTAAGAAGGATGTTCCTGTGATTGCTTGTATCTTTTCCATTTATCTTTGCTTTATGAATATATTTATAACTTCTGGAAGCTCCTTTTCTTGGAACCATGAGGACAGGCACTCAGAGCCTCTTAGCAACTGGGCTCTTATTGTTTCTTGTAAAATAATAGAATATGGTGAGTTAAGAGAGCCACAAGGATCATTGAGTCCAACTCCTGGCCCTGCACAGCACAATCCCAAGATCTAGACCATCTGAGAGCATTGTCCAAACACTTCTTGAGCTGTGTAAGGTTTGGGGAGCTTGTTCCAATGTCCAACCACTCTCTGGGTGAAAAATCTTTTCCTAATACCCTAATACCTTCCCTGGCACAGCTTCCTGTCAGTCCTTTTGGTCCTGTCACTATAGCAAAGAGATCAGTGTCCACCCCTCCTCTTCCCCTCTCAAGGAAGTTGTAGACTGCGATGAGGAGTCTCATCAGTTTCCCTTTTCCAGGCTGAACAGCCCATGTGATCTCAGCCACTCTTCATAAGGTTTTCCTTCAAGGCCCGCCACCAAATTGTCTGCTTTCCTCTGGACACTCTCTAATAGTTTAATGTATTTCTGTCACCCTGAACTGCACACAATATTCAAGGTGAGGCANCTGTCACCCAGAACTGCACACAATATTCAAGGTGAGGCTGCCCCATTGCAGAGGACAGTCCCCTCCCTTGCTGGGCCTGATGCCCCCAGGACAGGGCTGGCCCCTCTGGCTGCCAGGGCACTGCTCACTCACGTTCATCTTGTCATTGGCCAGGACCCCAGGTCCCTTTCCATGGCACTGCTCTCCAGTATTCATCCAGGGTTGTCCCATCCCAGGTGGCTGGTGATTGCCCAACCCTCAACTCACAATTATAATGACTACACCACCCTCCAAAATCAGTGTTAATTTATCATCTTCCCTGTTATCTCTGCAGAGCCCCTCTACCTTTGAGAGAGTCAGGAGCTCCTCCCAAGTTAATATCATAGACAGGCTTATTAAGTCCCATAAGATGTGATATCTTTTTCCCTGGTCATAGCTAAGAGTGTAAACCCTTTGGTTTCTGGTGGAGACACCAGTTTTGGGGTGATTCTGTAATCTTGTATGCTATCTCCAGATGTTGTAGAAGTCACGTGTGGCTTAGTGCTCCCAAAGATTCCCACATGAGGAAGCAGAGGGGAACCAGGGCAGAGGCAGGCTGCCCATCTATCCTGGTAGGGTGCACACATTGTAGCAGAAACTGAAAGGGGATGAGATTAAGAAGGGCTCAAAAGGCTCTTGGTACACAAAAACATTTATTGCAACAAATGACACCAGATGGATTTGATGCTGTATTTATGAGGGAGATCAATTAAGAGAAGTAGTGATTTCACCATTTCATGGAGTATGTCATCTTCAGAGGCCAGAGATGACTATTAAATTACTTAAACCTACATCTCATGTATTAAAGGCTTGTAAATGTCACCCACACATTCCGTTCTGAACACAATGACTTTAATTAGACTTAAATATTTCAATCCTCAAGCAACTAAACCCTTTGGTACCACAGAGTGGGAACAGACAAGATTGAGGCATCAGTCTACAGAGAAGGGAATCTACTACAACTGAAAGGACCTCTTTTACTTAAATTGCAAAAAGTGCCATGAGTCCTTCCAGTATGAATATATTTTTCTTCCCAGAAGCATTTCTTTATAATCCCAAATCTGGTGTTCAGTTTCACTTTAAGTAAATGTCAATCATCCATCTGTTGACAAGTGCATTTCAGAATACCAGTTCATCTGTTGTCCTGCTCCAGTCAAAGTCTGATGTCTTAGAATAAGGGAGAAAAATAGAGAAAACAAAATTTGGCCAGTTATTGTCCTTACTGAAATGAGGAGCTTTGGGAATAGATTGCAGTAATTTATTGCCAACCTGACACTTCTGTGGCACTGCACAGGCAAGACTGTTCTACCTTCCTTGCCCTAGGAATATGTGGCTGAAAGTAGATGGCAGAGTGGTATTTAAAGCCACAGGATCCAAGGCATGGACCACAACCTCTTAGGCTTACTTTGGTACCTGCCTGTGCTATCTTCACACTCTCAGAAGCTGGATCAAATCCTATCTTTAGGACAGCATCTAACGTCACCTTCCAATTATAGTGACTGCACCACCCTCCAAAATCAGTGTTAATTTATCATCTTCCGTGTTAGAAAACTGCATCATATGTCAAGGTGAATTTTCCTGACTTCTGCTCATTGGATCTGGTTGTCTCATGTTATATAATACTGAATAGACTTCCAGTTCTACTTTCTTTCCTAAAAGCCAGAACTACACACTTGTAAGATCTTTTTTTCTCCTACGTGTATGAGTAGCTACGCAAGATCTTATCTCAGCCTCCTTTTTATAAACTGAATAGGAACAGCTTCTCATCTGAAGAGTTATTTTTAGCAATTTCATTTTATGACTCTTCCTCTGGAAGTGAGGATAGCAGAGCTGCTATGGTAGTCCAGCATATTACAGTAGCACAGCACATTACTGCAGCACAGAAGTACAGCTATTGTAGAACTATTACTGTGGCATGTTGCTCCTTTGTGCAAAGGCAATATTGAATATCTCCCCTGAACTTTGATGCTCCCTCTTTTTTCCTCAGTCAAGGAGGAGTATCCCCTTGATCAAGGGTGATGCTGATAAGGGCATTATGACACTTAAAGCTGAAAGGAAGGTGATGAAGATGGCCATTGAGTAAGCAAAAAAAAACCCCAAAAAACCAAACAAAACAAAGCGCAAAAAACAAACAAACAAACAACCCCCCCCCAATTCT
>VWZN01009530.1:241859-284839 GCA_013396955.1 Regulus satrapa
AAAGCAAACAAAAAAAAAAAAAAAAAAAAAAAAAAACAAAAACCTCTGCACAAGATAAAAATTATGCCAGATTACAGACTCAAACCACTACAGTAACCATCAATTACTTTACTGTGTGTCTTTTCTATGAAAAAAGTCCTGAGATTTCAGCAGCAGTGTAGGCTGATTTCATGAGCAGGCAGTAAAATAAAAAATTATCTCCAAATTCTGATCATCCAGCAAACCTTTTGCTTCTGATTCTCATGACATGATTCCTTTGTGAGGATATGAATTCTCTGAGTACTTATTTTCAAGGAATAACTCCTTTTACTGGATTGCAGGTGATATGAAAATACAATAATACATTATTCCAACACAAAGCCTCTGTTAGGTTTTCAAAAGAAGTCTATAACCTTGATTTCAGTTGATTCAGTTCATTCTATATTTCTTGAGGCTCTGTATTCTCCAAAATGCTTCTTCCAACCGAAGAAGAATAAAACCACTTCCATTTGGCAATAGTTATTATAGTTCTTTTCAAAAATCAGCAGCAGCCTTGGTAATATTCATGCTCTGCTATTAAAGGCTAAGAAACCTTTCCCTTAATTATATTTCTGCAGACAATGCCTTCATTTCACATTTCCCAAGGCAGATAATGCCATGTTGCAACACATCAAGTCCTGGTACACCAGCCATACACCTCATTATCCCAGGTCATGGGATGGCATTCAACAAGCCTGGTATAAATGGATGTCATGAAGCACAATGTAGGATGTCAGGGATGAGTCCTTGACATGTAGCTCTCCTCTGCAAAATGTAGTGAGATGAAAGAGTGCTGTCTCTTAACTCTCCAGCAGCTAAAGGCAACAAACTGAAAGTGTGTGAAAGAGCATAAAGAACTCCAGAACTTGCTAAAATGCTCCTTTTTAGAATCTTCTAAGTAGAGGTGATTATCTAGTTAAAGTTGCAAGCAGAAATGTTTCAATATAATAGAATCTCATGCAATAGGAGTATCTTCCTGCTTTTCATCACTCAGTATCCAGGCCATTTAGCTCTGAGAGACAGCATCTCTCTCCTTCTGGAAATCATAAAAGTCAATGACACGCCTTAATTGTCAAGACAGGAAAATTTGGCACTTGCTTGAGAGGAATTTCCTTTGTTAGACATCTAAGATGTATGTACAAGCAAACTGCTAAATTATGCTGACTTGATACAATCCTCCCTTTTATTTCATGTGTTAGAAGTATATTGGCCTCATTAATGGCTAATTTCTTAAATGCATGGAAATAGTTTACAGTTTAAAAAAATAATTACAACCTCTAAAAATTATTTTTATTATGTAAGAACAGAATCCAATGATTTTAACAGACTAATCAAGCTATCTGCATCAATCATTTATAAAAAATATATACCTAAAACTTCCTGTAATCTGAATGAAAGCAGGAATTAATTTTGCAAGCAGAATCCATTTTAAGCAACTACACATCCTGTAACCAGTATGGGCATGGTATGCATAACAGAAGGACTGAATTGTAATAAATGAAAATAGCTTATTCTTTGGGGGGGGGNAGAAAAAAAAAAAAGAAATCAACAAGCAAGGCTCCTCCATCTCATGTTCTATTCATCAGCCTTTCATTACCTCTGGCATTCTTGGGGCTTATTTCCATGGTGTTGTCTCCAGACTTGAGATGCATTGTAATATTTTGATGGCATGTGTAGTGCCCTGAATCCTGTAAGTAGCTTTCATTCTCTCAAGGTGGTGCAGTTTGGAGGCAGGAGAGTTTGCTATTTGTAGCAACAAAATTGAGGAAGAAAAGGATCACTCAGAGCAGCCTACTCTGAGAGTAAAAGTATTTTGTGCAAGAACCCCCAAAATTGTCCTCTTTCAGCTTGAATGGGCCTGTATTTTTAAGCTGTTTCACTGAAGCCTGAAGTACACAAATGGAAGCAGATTTTAAAGCACTTTCGCTTTCTGGGATTTTTCTGTAGCTATTATATGAATTATTTAAATCTATCAGATAAAATGTAGTAGAGTGAAGAGAGTTCACTTGCTGTTCAGCGCTCTTCATTGAAAGGAATTAAAACTCCCTTCCAAAACAAAAGTGCAGTTATTTTGCAGATGTGTGACAGAGAAGTGTAAAGCTCAGTAAAAGCTGCAGTTACGTGCCCATTTGCACACTGTTTTCTCCTGAAAGAAAAATGGTTGTCCTACAGTTCTCAGCTTTATAAGCCTGCTTCATTTCTGAAGGCCAGAATTATCTATTGATGCTCTTGCAAAACACCCTGCATAGGCTTGTGCCACCATCTCATCCTTGCTCTGCATGCACAAAAGGCACTTGTTCTGTGCTTCCCTCCTCCCAGGCTCCTTTCTGGGGGCTGACCTGTGCTCAAAGTTGCTGTGAGAGCATCCCTGAGCACTAGAAGGCTCCTGAGCTCTCTCTACATGCAACACTGAGTCAAGCACTTTAGGATTATCGAGTATTATATCAATAGAAGAGGTCTGTGTGCACACAGTATGAGTCTGTTTGTCTTCCCTAAAATTTACTGGTGTGACTCATGGCTGGATTTCTTTTTGCTGTTAAAGCGTAATTGAAATACTTTTATAGTGGTCAATTTAACATGCTTTAAACCCAACAGTAAAATGAGAGGAATGGCAATTACACTCCCACATAAGTTTTGTAATTTTAATATCCATGGGCTGAGTAGAATATATTCTTGTTTGCTAAAGGTATGGCAGATTGCTGGTGTGCACCACATCACTACACTCTCCTCGTGGCTCATGTAGGATTTCAGTGGGCAATGGGCTGTGGCTGGAATGGGATCAAGTCTGCCTGTATGTTGCTCAAGCCAAGATGGGACAAAGGGAAGGTAAAGCAAGGGAAGGTGAGGTAAAAGCAAGGTAAGGTAAGGTAAGGTAAGCTAAGGTAAAGTAAGGTAAGGTAAGGTAAGGTAAGGTAAGGTAAGGAACAGCAACAAAGTAATATGAAGGGAAATGTGGAGAAGAAATGCTATTAAGGACGAAGCAAGAGAAAAATACTTAGGGAAAGTGTAGAATGACACTTTATTGATAGGCGGAAAAGAGCTGATCCTGTGCAGAGGGATAAATGAGGAGGACAGACTGCTGAAGTGAGAGTCAGTGAAGCAGACGACCCAGGCTGGTACCAAGAAGGGGTGCAGGAGTGTTGTGAAGCATTTGCTGTACGGAAATGAGAGACTGAAGGTTTCCCATTGGCTTTCCTGTCCATTACATGACAGCCATTTGCTGGTTGCAGCCTCACAGACAGTGCAAGTATTAGTTCTCTCTCCAGAGCTGGTCAGCCCCAAGCAGAGTTGCAGTCATTTAACACAGCAGAATTGTACTCGTATTCATCAGAGGTCTCAGCAGTCAGATTTGTGATGGTGACAATACACCCGGAGGTCAGTCAGCCTTGTCACACAGGCAATACTCCTAATGATTGAGTTGTTGGGTTTGGGCTTTGCCAAGAACGTAAAAGTTATGAACTGTCACATTGATCGTCTGAATAGAAACTTTCTCTTTGAGGCAATAAGGTCTTTTTCTGCAGCAGGGACATGTCTGTGACACCATCTATGGCTAAAACATTTAGAATATTTTAGGAGTGAATTCCCTCCCTGGGACTGACTGACTAAGTTACAAAGGCTGCAGTATAGGATGTGTTTTTCTGATGCAATTTGGTGCAAGGCTGCAAAAAGAGAGACTTGAACTGCACATGATTCCTTAGGATTGCTGGAAAATTATCCAGTTCTGGGCTTCCCTTTTTCTGCAGTTTTTCAACTCTGCTCAGTGCGATTGCACACACAAATGCCTGAGACCCCTCTCAAACTGTTATTTGGGTGCAGGTAATGGTAGTTCATGCTAGTGGGAGATGTGCTGGTACAGTCATACACCTTTAGTTTGCATGTGAGTCCATTCAAACCCAGATCCAGACTCTGTGTTGGACAAACTTTATTTGACTCCCAAAATTTCCTCCTGTGTCAGCAAGGTTCGCATGAAGGACAGATATTAGTGGGAGCTTTATACAGGAGCTTTCCTGGGTAAAGAACTTCACCAAGTGATATTATGGTAGCTTCTTGATTATATATTAAAGTAAGGACAGAAGATGTTGTATTTTAAAAAGTGAATATTAATATACTTTGAAATATATTGTAAAGTATTTTTAATAGCTAGATGGAGTGATTATAGTACTTTAAAAATCAATCACTGTTCCCCTTTTAAAAGGTTCTTTGCATTTACCAAACTGATGAATAGCCTAATTAAATTCAAAGGAGTTAAAAAAAACAAGTTCATAAACTGAAGCATGCTGAAGTGCTATTTTGGGGAACACAAAATATGACTATGTCAAAAGCCTGTTTGGTGAAGCAGCATGTGATGAAAACTGTCTTACTCAATTGCTCTCTTTCTGTCTCCAATAAAGCTTCTGGATGAAGAATGGCAGTGCCGTTCTTTGAGGATCAGAGTTCCTGTTTCAACCTCAACTTTTTCACTTCCAGTAGTGATGTAAAACAGGAGGAAATTATAAATGCAGTACTGTAAATTACTGCTCTCTATTTTTATTTTTTGTGGAATTATGGATGCATAATAATTTTATTTTTTATTGTAGTGTCCAGGCAGGGCAGAATTCTGTTGCATGAGGCACTGTGCAAGCATAAAGTGGGATAAGTTACTTTAGTGTAAAACAACCATGAAAATTTAAAAAAAAAAAAACAAAAAACAAAAAACAAAAAAAACTTCTCATTTTGAATTGGGAGATTTAAGGGATAGGACTGCATTGCTAGAATTAAAATATTTAAAATTGTGTACATTTAGTTATATAATTAATTTATAGTTAATTATGTCTTTATACTTGCTTATTTTTTATCAGTTTATGATCTATATTGAATTTATGTCTTCATTCTTCCCAAAACCTCAGCAGACTGAAACAACAGAAGACTACTACAGACATGTACATGTGCTTGTTTTACATTTCTACTGAAGCCTTTTTTAATTTCTCAGGCTTGTTTGGTTTTCAAATACAACAGCAGGAGTCAAAATTAAAAATGGTCAGCACGTCTCCTATGTGAGCAATTAGCTGATTTGGCACATGGATATTGAAGAAACACTCTTTTCTGCACATGGGTTGGTTGTTTCCCCATCAATCAGACAACACTTGTAGGATCCTGCTATCTTCAAAATTCTGAATAGCTACCTCAATTTAAATTAGGTGAAAGAAGCAAATGAGAGAAAAAGTACTAGGGGTACGACTTTTTTTTATCCCAAATTTGAAAAGGCTGGCTGCAAAAGAAGAGCTTGGATGGAGAAAATCTTAGAGAATAAAATATTATTCTGATTAGAAAAAATGTACCATGCAGGAAATAGAGATAAGGTCCAGAAACAGACTCGATGGGTAGGTGAGAGATGAAGTTGAACTAAGGCTGGGATTGACACTTAGCACAAAAAATAGAAGCAGTGCAGCAAGAGAGGAAAGTCAAAGGACTGGTAAAAATGAGAACTGCAGACCGAGTGCCAAGTCTTAGCTACACAGAGAAAGAAAGAGAGCAAAAAGCTTATCAAACCAGTCTAGTGAGAGAGAAAGGAAGATGTAGTAGGCATGGAAGAGTAACATACAGCTCTGTGTTGGCCCTAAGTGTGAAGTACCACAGTTCAAAACAATGGTCAGGTGTCACCTAATCTGAGGAAAGGGACAAAGCAGTTTGCTGCAATAATAGATCTGTGGGTTTTAAACACTGTGCTCAGTGATATGTGAGTTGGCTTTTCTTCAAATGGTCAGCTTTTGAGGCATGTTCAGGATTACCCTTTGCCTTGGAGGACAGAGAACAAGAGCTTACTCTTATTTTCTAGTTTAACTCGATGATTTAGCAAAATAAATAGGACTCCCAAGTGAAAGAAAATGACAAGCAGCCTCTTTTCTTGTTTGCATTTGTTTTTGCTAGCACATACTGGAGTTGGACATTACTTTCTCTTTGCTTCCAGATGCATTAGCACACAGTGTTCTACAAGAATACTGTCATTGTCAGGTTTGGACTGACTTCTGCCATTGACTGACTTAGAAAGGGAGGCTTTCTGGATAAGCTTATAAGTAGCTTCATAAAATTTCTACTTTTCTCATTTTTTATATTGTGTGGAGGTTATCAGGCAGCCAAAGTGCAGTCACTCTCAAGCGCAGTTCATGGCTCAGGAATATACAGGTGCCAAAAGAATTTATTGCAGAGTGGCACAGTCTGATTTAAGCATGTGAATGGTCCCTCTGATGAAAGCATGTAGAATTTGGACTTTGCAAGAAGCATCTCATATTGAAGAGCTGAAACCTGTGATAAACTTAATGGTGTTTGCTAACTTTCTGATTTTGTAAAATTCATTTCTGTGGGAAAGAAAATCAATCTCCTAAGCATTTTATTTAGACATTGAAGCTGTTACTCAAATCCTCAATTTTTTCTTCTTTTTTCTCTTCTTCATTATTTACACTCGCACTTCAGTAGACTAGTGCTAGCTAGTATCTAGGGCTATCTAGAGCTAGTACAAACAATAACTGCTACCGGTAGCTTCTGGCAAATGACTGATGTGTCTCCATTGAGTAGTGAGTACAGTTGCACGTTTGGTCAGCTAATTTTGGACATTTGTAAAGTCTTTTTTCACGTATGCTGTGCTGTATTTGCAAAGCTGTGTGAGGGTAACCCACGTCAACAGAATGATTATCATTCTCTTCTTTGTGTTGATCCCACAGGGTACCCTGGTAATATCTATGTGCAAACAAGCCAGACATCATTGTTAAGGTATAAATAGTGAAAGATGCCTCTGCCCAAATTAAAGTGCAAATGAGACCATATGCTGAAATCAGTTCAGATCTTATTTGACAATAAATGTGAGGTAGANTGAAGCTGTTACTCAAATCCTCAATTTTTTCTTCTTTTTTCTCTTCTTCATTATTTACACTCGCACTTCAGTAGACTAGTGCTAGCTAGTATCTAGGGCTATCTAGAGCTAGTACAAACAATAACTGCTACCGGTAGCTTCTGGCAAATGACTGATGTGTCTCCATTGAGTAGTGAGTACAGTTGCACGTTTGGTCAGCTAATTTTGGACATTTGTAAAGTCTTTTTTCACGTATGCTGTGCTGTATTTGCAAAGCTGTGTGAGGGTAACCCACGTCAACAGAATGATTATCATTCTCTTCTTTGTGTTGATCCCACAGGGTACCCTGGTAATATCTATGTGCAAACAAGCCAGACATCATTGTTAAGGTATAAATAGTGAAAGATGCCTCTGCCCAAATTAAAGTGCAAATGNAAGTCACCACTCATGGATCCAGTGGCATCCCATTGGTTCTTCACACTGGGCTTCTTGGTGCTGGGCCACCCAATGTCATTCAAAATTTTTCACTTTTTATATGTTTTAGCAAACAGAGAAACTAATGCTCATTGGGTGCATAGTTCTTTTATTCTACTTGTTAAATTATTCCCTCATTTCTAATGCTAATTCTCTCATTCTAATGCTAATTACTCCACACACTCAGTCTTTCTCTTCTTTTGGGTGTTTCTTGGGTTGATGGGCTGTGAGTCACTGGTCACAATCTCCCCCAGAATTACCTTTTACCCTTAAGAACTGATTTTAGCACAGTTACTGAGTTGGCTTTCCTTGTGGCCCATAAATTCTGAATTCCTTGTGTCCACTATCAGTGATAGATTCCTCTCCCTAAGGTCTGTGAACCTCCCCCTAAGTCTGAGTCAATATCTGGACAATAGTTACCATATTTTTCTTATTTCAAGTTCTTGCTGTGGCCTAATTTATAGTCTGAGTTCCAGGTATGCACAGAAGCATATACTGGGGGGCTTTGGTGGTTGCAGATGTCATCTATCTGCCCCGTAACTTGGAGTGATCTTTATTTAAGCAATGATATGAGTGTGAGCCATTGTTTCTTTACATACTTTGCCACAATGGGATTTTTTTGTCCAGATGCTTTAACCAGGATGAGGTTACCAGATCTCGCCTCCAGCAGGCCTGGAGCTAAGCCATCCTGTTGCTCCATTCTCTGCTTATCTCATGGCAAACTCCTTCTGTGGCCTTAAAAGTGTTTGAAACAAGCAACTGTGCTAAGTCCTTACTATGCTTTCCCATATTTAACTTTAAAAGGTATGTGCTGGTTGACAAAACTGCTTCTGTGTTCCTATATTTTTCTTGCGGCTTGCTTCACTTGTAAAGCCTATTCTCTCTGTGTGTCCATAAGGTTTAAGTGACCTCTAACTTTAGTTTCAGATGCCTGAAGACCTCCTGCAAGGTGTTCAGTTTCATCAGGGCACTTTACTTATTCAGCAAACTCCACACTTCTGGGAGAAACAACAGGAAATTGCAAGACCATCTAACAATGGTAAGTTTCATTAGATACTTGTCTGGATATTTGGTATTTGACTTCTGGTACATTTGGGACTATCTTCTCTTGCATGATTGAGGTTTTTTTTTCTTCTAAATCTAGGTTGTGTTTAAAGATCATTATGATTGCCAACCAACCATCTTGATGTGGGTGGGAAAGTTTATGTGCTAATGGTATGTGCTGCTATTTACATCAGACCATGATCTGTGCCAGGGAACAAACGGGACAGGTGCTGTCCTCGCAGGCAGGGAGCTAGGTGCAAAAGGTGTCAGTGAGGCAGGACTATGACCCACCTGGTGGAGACTCACAGTGCTCATAGAGGAGCAGAGCAAGTCCAGGAATAGTCACCCAGGTCAGACAAGAGTTTAGATGGCCAGGACAGCTCACTGCAACAAGGCAGGGTCAAAGTCAATCTAGGAAAATAAGTCAGCACAGCTAGGCCAGGCCTTATGTGGTACTAGAGGGAGTGCTGCCTTTCCCATTGTGTAGTTCAGTCAGGAACAGGGGGCTAAGCATAAAATTTGGCTAACCCTGGGCTTAAAAGCAGATACCAAGTTAGGGGATGGACAGGACAACTCTCTATGGCCCACCTCCTTCCCAGCCACCTGTTCCCAGATGACAGAGCCAGGCAACACCAGGACCAGCTTGAGCATGTAAAGCCAAATTCAAGGGACATGAGAAGAGAAAGTAGAAGAGGTTTCAGAGTCTATTTGTGCATGCAGGGGCATGAAGCAGATAATGATTCAGAGAAGTTCCCATTTCTGCTTCCTGATCATCACACCGACCTACTGAGTATCCTATGGTTCCTGCCCTCCCTTTTCATCTACAGAAAATGATCCTGTGGACTGGAAATGGAGGAAACACAGACAGAGATCTTATCTTAATGTAAAGGCCAGACATTGCTGGATATGAACCTGCCACCTGAGGCTGGAGGGAAATCTGGTCTTTATCATTTAGGAATAGATAGCCAGGGGTAAAGTGGTATCAGCGCCACTGATTTTGGTGCTCAGTCTGACAAAATCAGATTACGGAATTTCAAAGTTGTTACAGTTTTTCAGTCCATGACATGTAGGTACTGGGGCCAGCTTCATAAAAGTTAATGTGAGAGATTATTGAAACCAGTCTGGAGTGCTAGCCAGAGAGTACTTTTCATAAAAGCATCACAATGCTTGTTTTGGGTTCTCAATCCAGCATCTGTTTCCAAAGTGAAGCCAGAACACTCATTGTGTGGGATGCAGAGAGCCCTGTAGATCCATCTATCCAGTGCATTGTACAGGTAACATCTTCAGCCACTGCAGTGATAAAATTCGATTGCCTTAGTACCAAATGTTTGGTAATTTTCAAATTATTTAAATTTTTATAGATGCTTATGGAAAACACACTCTACCAACAAACTTCAAGGCTCTTCTTTATGGTGTAGGAGCATTAATAAACTCTCCATAAACATGATTTACTAACAGAAATACAAAGAGCTTGTCCTAAGGGTAATTTTTACATAAAATCTTGTTTAAAACTACAAATTCACAGCTTGGTGAAAAAATTAGTCCAGAACTTTGTTTAATCTTTGGTTAACATTTTAAGTAACTGGAAACAGAGTCTTCTAAAGGAATGTGTCAGGAAAATTGAACTGTAGGAGGGACTGTCAGCTATGCCTACAATTTCTTATATACATCTCCTATTGGTGATAACCCTATATAAAAATCTTAAAATTGTTAGTATGAGCACTGCACTTTCATAATAATTTTCCTTATTTGAGTCTGATAATTGTCCATTAGATCACTGTTACTGCAGTTAATCATACCCGCATATCTTGGCAAGGTTTGCTTTCTTTGGAATTAATTTTTACCTCAAGTTACAGCCCTTTTTAGTATCACCTTTAGGTCTGGAAACAGCCTATTCGTTGTTTCTTGCGTCTGGGTACATGCAGACAATATTTATGTCTTGAACTAAATCCTGAAGGAAGCGCGATTGAGACCTTTTACTACTACCTGAGTGACCCATCTGCACATTGAAGATTTTGAGTGTGTGAATTTAGGCAAAATTAATCCCTTCCCAACTACATTATTCACTATTACCCACCTGCTTATCAGATGAAGGGCAAAGAAACATGAGCAATTCCAAAAATATTCACCTTCATTTGCAGGTGTCATCTGACACTTAAATGTCATTCTCCAAGAATAATGAGGATACTATGCTGAATCTGAATTCATAGTAGGCAAATCCAAACCTATGCAAACAAATAAACAAAAGGTTAATAGTCCATTCGCATCTGCCAAGTTTGTGGACTAGGCTAAAGTTTTCTCATTTTTCTCACTTTGTATAAAGATGATTCAAAACAAAAGCTCTTATTTGTCTGAGAGAATATGAGGTCTCCCCTCCTTAACATGTAACATATGGATTCTTAAGAAGCTGTTGGCTTTTGTCACTGCTGGAGAAACCCTTCTTTTACATTTTTCAGTAAGAATTTGATAAATAACAGAAAGACCTTCTTTCCCATCAGCTCTCCCAACTGCTTCAAGCCAGATGGAGTGTTCTCTTTCTGCTTCTCCCACCTTTGGTTTTGGAAATGAAAAACTATTTATTGTTCAGCAGGAAGCCACAGCTTGTCTTTCTCTTCTCATCCTATTTTGTATCTCCTGCTGCTGTAAATAGTTCCAGACTGTGGCTCTTCTTCAAAGCTCCTCCAAGCTTATGGAGGATGATTCTGACCCAAGTTTTCTCAGTTGCTCAGTTGTCCCCAGGGATTCCAGCATTGCCACTGTCCACAGCTATCCTGGCAGCACCTATTCATCTATTCTAAAACAGACATCTAGGACAGATGAAAGTGTCAAGGACCTCATCCAACCATAACACTTGGGAAAGCTGGAAGCTGCAAAAGAAGCACAGGCAGCTGTGTGCCTGTAACCTCCAGGAAGACAGCATTGCTCTGGTCATTTCTGCTTCATGTAAAGAGGGTTTTCTTCTAAATTACCCAGGCTTGAGCCTGTATATTTCCATACTGTTATTAAAACAAAGTTAAAATTCTGCAGAATTTGATAACACTTGTTTGGAAGAATTGAGGTTAGAGAGAAGCTGTTTCGTCAAGTCTTACATATTTAGTAGCTGACATCTTCTACTATATTTAGCTTGTGCACTGAAGAGCAGATAGCTGATTATGCAACAAATTGAACTTTTTCCGGCCTCTTTGCGATGAGCAGGGCATTTAGCAACCTGATTACAACTGTAAACAGTTAATAATTATTGTAATAAGGACTGTTAGCATTAATTTAGCATTAAACTTCTGATATTTTCAAAGCATTTTACAAAATACTGCAGACTTGTAATATTCCTGTGAGTTAATTAAGACCTGACATTCTTCTTCTTTTGGGAGCGATCTCAGGATTAAGGGTCCCATCTGGAATGAAATGGAGATGATATCGACTCAGGTTTCAGTTTTAACATTAATGATATTGATAACATTTAATTGAGTGTTTAAGCTCATGTAACTTATGTGCCTTAATATAGAAATGGCAAAGTTGTACTAAGCTACTGCTGGCCCAACTTTTCCAGAAGTTTCTCTTGCTAGTTATAACGAAGGCTCTATTAAGCCCTCTGTTAATGAACTTACAAATCCTGTTACTGTAACATTTGTTAAATGTGTGAGGGAAAAGAGGAAGTCAGGAAGAACATTCACGCAGCAGAAAGCCATTCAGGTTTTTTTAATCCCCAGCTAATGGTGAATCAACTATGTAAGTATCAGACATAAGGAATTTTTTTTAAGAACAGTATTTTTGTCAGTGTTTAATTTCATGTAGTTGGCACTTTCCAAAGATTACTGAGGAAATGGGTGGCATCAAGATTTTGAGATAGGAAGAAATTTCCCCAAATATCCAGGCATTTCATCTCTCAGTACTCTCCCCTAAAATTTAAATCCTCATCCTTCAATGAAAAAATGAAACAGATTTCTGAAGCATCATTACTCTGCTTTATAACTCCACAAGTAAATCAGAAAAGATGCTTCACAAGAAACAAACATCTTAAACACTTTGGTTTCTCACAAACTGCTAATTATCAGTACTATGCTGTATTATTATTCTTTCTGTGATCAACTTTCTAATTATTTAATAAAATACTATGGTAAAAGAATTATTTTGTCAGGGTAACTATGCAGTAAATTGGCTGTTATTAGTCAGCAACATTTCATAATATTATATTTGTGCATATAGCTGTAGGTAAATTGTCAAAGTAATATAACATGTCATTAAGGAAACCTGCAGTTCTTCTAATTTCACCCAAAAAGAAATCATATTTGAAATTTTTTTAAAAATCAAGCACACAGAAGCAAAACTAAACCTCTGTAGCTGATTTTACTGACTTACTGTTGTTTGATTCCTTCATGCTTATACAAGATGAGAACCTAGCCATGGTAAGCCTTCCAATGTTCACCCATATGGACACCACAAACTGTTGTTGATTAAGTAATGTACATTTCATCATCTGCTGAAATGTCAGCCCTGGAGAGATGGGTGAATTGATATTCTGTATTCCCTAAGGAACCACACATTACCTGTGCATTGCCACACATTGGAGACAGCAAGGCAGATTGGTTTTATCTGAAACAAGCTGTATCTCACTAGACAGCAGCATTTTGTGTTTAAATTAATATATGCTTGTGTATTACTGCATGAAAAATTAATAGATTCATTTGGTTTTCATTTTCTTCTGATAAAACCACAATGTCCTTCCTTCACTGATTTATTGACATTTTGATGTAAATTTTAATATGCTAACTTATGTATTCTTTCCCCTTTTAGTAAATCAACTACCTTTATATT
This sequence comes from Regulus satrapa, assembly GCA_013396955.1. Taxonomy (NCBI): domain Eukaryota; kingdom Metazoa; phylum Chordata; class Aves; order Passeriformes; family Regulidae; genus Regulus; species Regulus satrapa. The sequence goes on from VWZN01009530.1 coordinate 255,034, forward strand.
TTCACATTCTGTTTAACCATGACAAAAAGTAACCACAGATTCAGTAGAACTTCAGTTGTTCTCCTTTAAATGTTGATATTCCGTGACTTTGTTTAAGCAACTCTTCCAAAGGAAAATATATCAGACCTAGAGAGGCAAATAGAATTACCCATTTTTCATGTGATCCCATCGTACTTAACCATTTAATATCACCTATCAGGCTGCAAGAAGGCAAAAGCATGGCCCTCCAAATTGATGATTAAACACTACAAAACTCCTCTCCCTTCAGCTTTCCAGTCTCATTCAGCCTCAAAGGAAAATGAGCTTTTTTCTCTTTTTTTTTGCCATCCATAGTTATTTCTAGAGTGTTTTGCGTTTGGTGGGGGTATTTTTCCACTAACAGGAACTCTTGGGATTTGGAGAGTAATGAACTAGTTTGCTGATACATTTCCTCAACTTTAATATATGTGTTTTTCCTGACTAGATACAATGACTGATGTCCTGAGTGCTTTAACAGCATCAGGTCATTACTAGGTGACATTAACTGGTCAGCTGACACAAACATCAGCTCAGACTAGAAGCAAGTGTGGAAGTGTCAGTGCCCAAGCTCAGACAGCTGACTGTAGCAGCCTGGATGAGGATAGCTGAGCTGACAAATGAGCCCCAGCTCAAGACAGGTGTGATGCAACAGCACCCAGTGTAGCCCACCGTGAGGAAGGATGGCAGCAAGTGGCTTCCTGCACATTGCCATGGTCTAGCAATGTGTGCACCAGCCTCTCTTGCTCCTCAACAGACATGTACCCTCACTGTACCCTGCAGCAATCTGGTCATGTATCTGAGCCTCGTGCAGGAGGCGGCAAAGAAAGTGCCAGCTTAGAAAAGCTCAGCTACAGGTTGCTGGCAAAGGAAGGGAGAATATTTTGTCATAGTCACAGTGTGATTGAAGTATTGTTAGAGGTGTTTGTCAAACCATGTTTGGCTTCTGATTCATACCTTCCCAATGGTGTTCAAAGGCTTAAAATTTTTGATTAAAGACTTTTATTTAAATTAATGAGCATTGGAAAAGTCCAAAATTTTCTGGGTAACAACTCTATTACTTACGACAGAGTGTTTAGTTATTGGTTAGTGAAGACATTAAATTTATATGACACCAGTGTATAAATTAGCTAGAAAACCATGCATCCACCTAGGAATTCACTATTTCAGAGACTTACTGAGATTAAAACTCAGCTTTGCATTATCATCTGCTACAAAAAAAAACCAGCAACAGGTCTAGAAACTTGACTCCTTTTGGAATTACTTTTACTAGTCAAATTTTGGTCTGCTACAAGGACCTCAACACACATGTTAACCACCACAGATTACCACAATTTAGTATCTTCTTGCTCATCATTCCATTTTTCAGCCAGTACATCTATTCTGAAAAGCGCTATATTACTTTTCATCTTTTGTGCTATTTTAACCTAGCACAACCCACTGCCTTTTGTTCACATATGTGGCAGAATGTCACTATGGTAATAACTGTGCTATTTTTTTTCCAGCTGTTTTAATGGTATGATAACACTTGTTGGAAGCTAGAGATTTGCTGGGGTACTATTTCTCACATCTGGAGCATATTGCCTACTGAGGATTGTTCTGTTGATTCTATTTCTGATTATAAATCCAGCCCTAAATTTTATTTGTTCTCCTTGGCTTCCACTCAATGATCTAAATTTGTGGGTTTTTACTCCTTATGTGTAATTTTCCTTAAGACATCCTGTGAAAATCACTATGCAAGCACAATTTGTGCTGCATGGTGTTATTAAGTATTCTCTTTTGAGTTGTATGGTGAAAGAACTGTATAATTCGTTTTGTTGTAGCTTCCCAAAGAAATATATTTAGCTAAAATATTTTTGATTAAAAATTGATGTGTCATTTAGCTACTTCCCACTGATTTTAAGTGAACACAAATGGGACAGACTGGAAATTTTTTGAAAGGTATGTTCATCTCATGTATTTTCTTCAGGTTGACTCTGAAAAGGCTTCTGAAAATGTAAAGTAATATTTCAAAGCTATCACACCTAATTTCTTATGACAATATTCCTATGAAAGTCAGGATTTTAGAGTAAAATAATCAATAACAGGATAGGTACTTCATAGTTGAAGCCTGTGAATCAAACTGCTTTTCTTACGCTTTGAATTTTAGTATTACAGATCATAGCATGGAGCACCATGGAATGCAGTACTGCTTAAAATATTCTGCTGGTGAGAAGGCAATGTGTGAACTGCTATTTTAAATTAAAAAATCCCATTTTTACGTCAGAGCAGGATGTGATTATACAGTGATACTTTGCAGTTCACCATAACAGTAGTGAATAGTGAAAACTGATGTGAAAACATGGTTGACTGACTTTCTCAACAGATTTTAACCAAACTGCACTTCCGCAGGAGCCATCTCTGATGCATTAGACTTCTAATGGGTTTTTTTGTTGAATTAAAAAAATTTTAAAAAAAGCTTTCTTTGGAGAACAGTTCTTAGAGAATTTGCCTTTGATGTTTGAAGAGGGTTACTTTGTCTACAGAACTGCAAGCAAATTTTACTCTCTAATCTATATGATAAGCTTTGACTTATCTTCATAATATTGACAAATTCATACATGAGCTGATATAATTTTATGTGCTATACAGAGTACACTTGAGCTTACATTGAGAAAATAAGTTCCAATTCTAATAAAACCGATACATCCCCTTCTTTAGTAAGCATTAAATGTGAATCAAAATGCCATTAAGAATTAAGAATATATCCAGATCTCAATATGCACTGGAGTTCCACTAAAAGTAATAATGACACTGAATCAAATCCAAATGGAAATACCCTTCAAAATGGACAAGGGAAATTTAGATTTAAGAGCTGAATTACGAAGTTATAACGATTCCTTGCTTAACTGATATATCCAGGGCTCAAAAAACTTGTGATCCTCTGCTAATCTCTATTATAGTCCAATTTTGACTTGTTTTTGAAGTCACTGTCATCCTTCTGAGTAACTGAGGTACAAAAGTATCTCTTCTGCTCACCACTGATGCTTTTCATCAGCTTCTCCCTGTTTCACCACTCTTCAATGTCATATCCTGTCTGCTCTGCAGTCTTTCTATTTCTCAGTCAGCATATTGCTAGCCTATATTTTTAAATCTCCTTCTCTTGTGGAATCTTGCTTCATATACCTATGTCTACTCCTCTGCCCAAATACTGGGGGGAAAGGAAGCAGGACGAGGTGCACAGATCTAGACTGAATAACTCAGAAACCAAATTTTTGCCTCCATTTTTTTTTTCCTAGTTCATCAGTTCTTGTAGATTGTATGTCTCCTGTATATCTAGTGGAGTGAAGAGTGTACTTTTAAAAGTCTTCAGGAGGAGGTCCTATCTGGCTAAATTTTAAGTCAAGATAAGACCCTGCATTAGGTACAGGGTTTGTCATGCTCTGTGACCGTCTTGATGGAGAGAGACACGACACTATTGTTTAGGCCTCTACTTCCTTAGCTTAAGACAATGAAAATTGAATTTTCTTTCCTCCTGTCCCTCTTTTATGTAATTGGCACTGACATCTCAGATGTATATTCAGTAATTCAAATTGCTAGCTGTGTGATTCTCTGACTTGTCTTAGGCTTCTCATGGTCAACTTTACTTTTTCAACCGCCTTCAAAATCCATCCTTTTCTTTGCATCTCCACCAGCAAAACTTCATGTCATTTTTCCTTCTTTTCTTTTTTTCCAAGCTTAAAGTCTCTAGTCTCTCTCACTGAACATTTTCTTCTTGCAATTGTTCAGCTTGAAGCATTTATTCAATTCTGCTCCAACCTACAGTTAACATGAGATCTGAGATCCTCGACTGGGTCCTTATCTCTTGCAAGATATATTCTCCTATTGATAGAAGCAAAACCAAGCTGCTGTGTACCTGTGGGTCTTCTCCTCATTCAAGTGCCCTTCTGGCTTGTACTCTGTTGCTCTCCATCCATTTTCTTACTTTTTTCATTTCTTTGCCTTTCTCCCCTTTTGGAAGTTTTTTGTGTAGCTCTTAGCTTAAGGCAGTGGAGGTGCGGACAGAGCAGGATTCACGATGGCAGATTCCTGTTCTCAGCTGGCCCAGCAGGACCTCCCTCCTCTCTCCATTGACTATGGAAGGAAGCAAAGACAGTAACCACTGCTGGGCCCGCCACCTGCTGTGTTTCCTTCCATACTCTTCCCTCTGCTTAGTGATTCTCTTAGAGTGCATTAAGGAAAATGTCTCCCTATAATTCTGGCCTTCCGGTCCAATAACGATTCCCTGGGTCATTGCCTAGTGGGTAGGAACCATGGCATTTTCAGGATGTATTTCTGTGGAGAGCAATTTGTCCTTTTGAATCTAAAGGATATTGATAATTCTGGAACTTGTACAAGATGGTTTATGTGTTTGCTTCTGATTTATTTGCTTCAAATTGCATTTTTCATATAGCTTTTATTTCTACAATTAAGGTTTATTTTTAATATCGAAGTATTCATGTCATGAAGTGGTTTCTAACCTTCCTTGGTTCTATGTTTAAACGTTGGTGAAAACAATATTTTGATTAAAATATTTGTCTTAGGCTTAAATGACAGAGCAAATATTAATGAGTGATTCTGCACTACAAGAGCTGCAGAAAAGGAAACAATCTTTACAAACACATTTTTTTCCTGCTCACTTGAACAGTGTATGACTATTCTACTTTCCTGGGAACAGCACTTTTTGTCCTAATTGTACTTTTCGCTCCCAGGGAGGAAGGAGGGGAAGGACAAAAGACGCCCATCCATTTTAGCACTTGTCTGTTCTAGTGGACTTCCACTCATTATGAAATAGCTTGAGCGGATCAGTCATTTTCCCCCACAAATTCACTGCACTTCCAAGCATCTGCTACCATCTCACTGACCAAAAATTCTGCCCCTGTTGAATTTTTATTCTGTCTGGAATACTACTGAAAAAGCAATAGAAGATTCTAGTCACCCGCATCTTCCTTTTCATTCACAAAAAGTCACCTCTCTTTCTTCACAAGCTCAAATTGGGGGGGAGCAGTCCATCTAGCATTTATATTCAAGGTTAAGAATGAATAAAGAATTACAAGATTTACTAAAAGATCTTATAATCTTACTTTTCTTCCACTGCAGAATTTTATTGCTGCCACACAAAACTTGTGGTACTTGCACTGTCCAACTTCATATGATGGATTACTGAGAATGAAAAATTATTCAGTGGTAACACCTCACATCACTCCAGTGCAATCTCGCATGATGATAAATGCTTCAAGTTCTCTGAGCTCAGACTTGTAGAAGGGAGAGATTGAGGATGTTCAGCAACAACAAAAGCAAACATGAATGAGCTTTCAAGGAAAGATGAGAGTGGAAGTATAAAATAAGATGTTACAGGGATCTGATAGAGGGGACAAAGCCACATTTATGTCTGATTTGTGGTTCTTGCAGTCTGGGAATGAAAGGTGAAGAAACTTGACTATGAGACAATTTTATTTGAGGAGTGAAGTAAAACGAAATACTAGATATCCAGTTCTCTGGCAGAGACTATCAGGACTGTCATAAACCAATTTTCTTAAGATCTCTTTCACACTGAAAGCTTTCATTACATGGATAGCTTCCAATAGAGACTTTTCATGTTTTTTCCACTGTGTGTCAAAAGTTTCGGCCTTACAAACTGAGTCTACAATGTCTCCTGTGGTCCCTCCTACTTCTCTGACTGGTCTGGGACGTCTCAGAGCTAGAAGGGACATAACCAATAAGTCTGGCTCAGTTTTCTGCAGCATTTCTGCACTGACTTCAGGTGATATCCTAGAGGTATCTCTCAGAAATGCAGCAACAAAGGTGGGAACGAGGTTGCAGGAGTCAGGAAACTGTGTACCCCAAAAAGCTATCTTAAAGCTAGCACCCAGAAGAAATTTTTTTTTTTCTCAAACATCTCTTTGCACACAGAAGTTCCCTAGATTTAGCAGCTTACATGTGTCTAAAAGGAACTAGAATTTGGCACAGGCTTACAGACACAGAAGCACCTGAACTCTCCATCGATAGGAGAGCTCCCTTGCACAAATGGCACCACAGGCTCCATCAGGGCCATGCATGACTCCACAATGCCTGCAAATGTTTCACTCAGCTGTGAGCTAGGAGGTAAGGTGGGCTTTGAAGATATTCCAGAAGGAGAAAACCGTGAGGGATGAGTAACGAGGGGCACTGTTCATGTTGCCATTTTGTCATGGGGTCTCTCTGACCCCCATATGAGGCACCTTCCATGGAGCTTTCCCCCTATGAAGAGAGGCCTTGCCTACAATGGCTTGGACTTTGCAGGGATTGAAGCACATATGGAAAGTGGGCAGTAGGACTAGAGGAGCCTAGCAGAAATCTGGGGGGTTGCCAAAGGGGTTAGTGCATGGCAGAAGTAAGGGATCTGAAAGTTTCATATGCTGACCGCCCTGGTGGGGCCATTCTACATCATGAAGCCCTCTCTAAACAATGTTTCTGACACATTTGACAATGTCCCTCATGAATAAGGCTCTGGGCACTGTAGAGGTCTGTCTGGGTCGTCCAGCATCAACATTTTTGTGTGGCAGGGAAGGGAAGGAGTCCCTCCTGACAGTTTACCCTTGAATTAAAATCACCAGCACTAGAAATGGAAAAGCTGCATCTTGCCCTTTGGCCTCTTTTAAAGGGATTCTGTTCATGAAGGTATGGTGGGCCCTGAGCTACATCAGACCCCAGAAGTCCATGAGGACAACCTGTGGCTGTGGGAAGCTTCAAGAAATGAAGTTGTTTTGAGGACTGGAGGGAGGGCCAGAGACCCAACTGTACAAAAGCAGACATTCTTCAACTCTCCTACCTCCACACAAGGCAGTCTCTAGGCCAACACAAGCTGCATGCCATCATGTCCTGAAGACAATCTTAGGAACTCTCCTACCAGATGTCATGGACATAACCCATACAGTTCACCTCCAGTATTTCACATTTGAATAAATGTATTTCTCACCAGAAGCAAAATCTGAAGAGCATGTCATTGTCTACAGTCAAGCAAAAAGAGAAAACAAAACAAAACAAAACAAAAAACCAAAGACCCCACAACCAAACAGATGAAAAGGAAAGCAATAAATATCTTCTATTCCTGCCATGCAGGATTGTTTCAGGTATCAAACAGCAATCAGTTACTGTTCTCCAGTTAGAGTACTTGCGGTTGAAGAAATTTTAACCTTAGACTTCATATTTAAAAGAAATGAAAAGCCAACATTGTTATCTCAATTTAGTTTCACAACAAGTAAATTTTAAAATATCTAAACTGACAGCCAAAATTTGTTATATAGGGAACTGATGTCAGATCCAGATATATTCAAAATATAAAACTGACAGAAAAGTTTGTTATACTTGGATTTTATGACATGCTAGAGTAAACAGCATTTTGCCTGACAGCTTCTCAGGCAGGCAATTTTACCATTCTTGTATTGTGAAAAGAATGTTAGCAGTAGAGACTCTAAGAGGTATATGACAATATGCAACAAAAACTGTGCAGAATTTCTGATGCCACTTGAAAATATATGATGTAAAGACAGCTTTAGCCTTGTTTTTCATGATGGACTTACAAGAGCATTATGAAAATTAGATAAACCTTCTCAGAGTATCTAAATTCCTGAAACTATAATAACTTTATTCCTGAAGTGTTATATTTTCATTATTTTTGCTTATTTTCAGTTTAGCAGATCTTTGATTTTGCTTTTTGCTTTTTTTTTTTTTTTTTTGGTCATAGAACCATCATCTTTTTTCTTGTCTCTCCTTAGGCTGTTTGTACTTCAGATACATTTAACAGTTTATCCTAGTAACAGTGAAGAGGTTAGAATTTTTCCCAGTATTTGTGTTATGGACCTCCTAATATTCAGTGGAATGCACTTTTTAATGCATAGTTTTCCTTTAGAGAATGGCACTTACAGGTCTATACAGTTAAGTTGGGCTTGTCCCTGTACTGTACTCGGCAAAATGACAAATCATTGGACGTCTCTATCCATCACCAAAGTGTCACCACTCTAATACATAGATTCTGTAGTTGAATGTAATTAAAGTATGCATTATTGATGTGTCTCTGCAAGAAAAGAAGCAGCTAAAATGTAGTTGTGTCATCAGTATCATTCTGAATACAACAGCATCTGTGGTTATTAGTTTTACCTAGTATCTTACAGGAGCAGTACTGTTTTAATTAACTATCTGAGGTAGTTTTTTTTTCCCCAGTTCATTAAACAGCTTTCTCTGGTTTCCCTATCAGAATAACTCTGTTCACTTTTCTCATTAATCTCCCTCCACATAATCTGATAGCAACTTTATTTTCTTTCCCCAAGTTACCCCAGTCTTTTCTCTCTTCAAACTTAACTCTGCTCACTATTTCTTCCCCTGTATTCATTTTTCTTCTCCTAAATATAATTTCCCTAAAACCATGCTCCTGTTTTTCCAACTGCTATGACTTTGAAGTTTCCAAATTCTCTTCCCTGTGAAATATATGGAACATTAGGTTATTCTGTATTTGAGGACCCCCATCTGTGAATGCTTTCTCTGCATTCTCAAGCACTCCAGGACTACCTAGGAGACTCGCTGGGCTCAAGGTTCGTTGCAATGCATTATCCATTCTATGAGAAATATAAATGTCACAGTGTTGAGGAGTACTGCCTTTCATTGAAAGTGCAGAGATGACAGCCTGCCCGTGCAAGTTCATGGCAGAACTTGGAGATAGTGGGCAATTTAATGTCTTTATTACCAAACCACCTCATCCTCGTCACTGGTAAAACTGAGTCATGGTTATCAGTCACAGATGAGTACAGATGATTCAGAGGTTCATTAATGAAGCACTCTTTGATGTTGTTCGAAGCTGAACTAATTAGGTTTGGAGATACAGCCAGAATATTCAAGAATCTTATTGTTTCCCTTTGTTTGCTTGTAATTGCTGTTCTGCAGTACAGCAGTTTTTGGTGCTAGGGGATTTATTTCTAATTTCTACAGAGTATTACATTACCCTTTAATGTAACTCCCTAGTGACATTTTTAAATGATTCATGCACACTTCATATGTAGCAATTTATTTTTAAATGGAAGGTGCACAGGAAAACCTTAAAAGACACACATCTGTACAGGGAGCTTTGCTGAAGACTTTGCATTCAAGGAGTTGGTGATCTTGGCTAGATCTCATCTGCTCTGTTAGGGCTCATGCTAATGGCTTGAGAAACCCCCATGTTATTAATATAATATCCAACTTATAATACAACTTTGGGAAAGGCAGACTGTCCATGGATCAAAGGGTTGTGTGCGTTGAATCTGATCAGGAGAGCACTGCTCATTAAGGAGGGAGTGAGCCACACCACACCTGCACAGGCAGAGGCTAGTATGCACTGGGATGAATGTTTAGCATGGTCTCCAGGCTCTGCTGTGCCACCAACATCCACTGACTGCAGGATGAGCTCCACCATCTCACAATTTGGGGGGAGTCTGAATGCAGCTCCCACCTGACTCTGCTGATCGCAGCACCTGCCTGGCCTTGACTTCATATAAAAAAAGGGTAGCAAGAAGTTAATGTGTGAGCATCCCATAGGAATACAGTAGTTTTCTTGTATACAGTACAATTGTTATATTATACCACTGCTCAAATGGCCGAAAAGCAAGTCCTTCCCACCACAGACATGATCAGCTCTGCATAGCGTGATGGGGAAATTCCATTCAGTCTTAGATCTGATGCTGTATGAACACCTGTGCCCTCCATCTGAAAGAACATAACATCTACTCACTACATATATTTCTTTCTAGTCTGTCTTATTAAAGCAATTATATTCATGATACTTTTGTTTTCAGGCCCTTTTTACAGGAACAGCCCTGCATGGGCTTCTTCCCCCTCTCACCCTCCCTCAGAACAACCTCTCCATAACTCTTACTCAATACAAAGTCACTAAGGACCTTAAATAAATATTATTCTGATTTTAAAATGTAGCTAAAGAGGGAAAGCTGAAAGAGAAAGAAAAGTGAGGCAACTTCTGGTAACTGAATTCAGGATTTTTCTCTGACTTATGAACTGTTTTGTGTGGTCGCTCTCTATGAACAGAACATATTCATGCATGTAACTTAGTAATGGGGGAAAAAACATCATGGGGAGGAAATAAAATCCATAGCATACTTATTTCTAAAACCAGCACCTGAGAAGTTTTGATGCTTAGGCAAGAAATTTAGCAGGATCGCTCTACACTTAGAATAATAGTTAAATTTCTCAGTCAGAAAGTCAGATGATGCTATGATTAAATCATAGGAGCATAAATCAGGATTCTCATCCAGGTGACTTTCATGAGAAACTTTAATTAAACTTTGATTAGGTATAGATTGGAGAGGAGAGGTATTTTTGTCTTGCCTATCCACCTCTGTGTTCACCTCTCCGTTTGTTCACTGTCTAATAATTTTTGAAGCCACCAGTCAATCTCAATTCATTATGACAGAGTAGATGAAGTCTTAAATATATCTTACACCAGGCAAACCAGAACAAAATGGTACAGCTGCTTGGAGAATTATTTGCTATTTTCACTTTCCTTTTTTAATTTATTTTTTTAAAATAATCTTTATATTGTATAGAGATGCAAATATTTCTATCCTTTTTGATCAGTCCACAAAATCAGTTAGCCTGTATCCTATTTATAGCAGTAACTGGAACAAGAAAAGCATTGTATAAGCACAGAATTACCTGTCCACAATAGAGTGGTCCTCCACAGTGGGATGGCTATTCCCATGCCCTCTTAGTTAATTGCTGTAGTTTGGCCTCAACAGGATTTTATATCTCTTCTCTTTCCTAGGCTGGCTTTCTAAAGGAAAGATAAAGAAATGTACAGTTTTTCTGCCTACCTGCTTGTGCATCCAGGTGTGTCACACACCCACCAAAAAACATTGAACCCACTGGTCACTTTTAGCAAAACCTGAAAAAAATAACAGAAGTTTAGTAAACCATATGAAAATTGGTGATTCTGGAAACAGGCTTATATTAATAATGTTCCCATTCAAAAAATGTCTGGCAAAATTCAGCTGCAATACACCTGGTTTGGGGACAGACAAACAGCTATAGTTGTGTTATCTCTGGAAAAGAGCACTGAGGCCTGGGACATGAGAGCTAAGACACACGGGGGAAAACAAATTAAGGGACAAGGACTACAATAAGTCAGTTAGATTACTGTTTACAGACAACTTGCTTCAGACACTGTTGCTTCTGTAATAAGGAAAAAAAAAGGTACAAAAGAATGACAATCTTCACCTCAGTATCTCCATGTTATTCTGGAGGAAAGGCGAGAAAAAAAAAAAGGCTCTAAGGCTCCTTGCCACCATGAGAAGTTATACAGTGTTTGCAGGGAGTGACTCCATTGTACTAGTAAATTTAACTGAGTGAAGTGTTTATGAATTTTTTAATCCATGTAAACCAGAGGAGTGTAATTACATATAAAAAAAAAGTATTGCATAACCTCTGTAAGGTGTTGAATATTTCATCTCAGCCTAAGGATGCAGCATGTTCCATTAGTTGAAAAAGCCCTTGAGGATGTGTGAAAGCACTGGAGAAGAGTGTCTCCATGTTAGATAGGAAAGCATGCATACATGTTTGTGTATATCCATAGAAGAGAAAAGAAAATAGCTATGGGCAATGTAATATTGCTAGCAGTAGGTTGTATCTCATTGAGGGAAAGCACATATTATGTAGAAAGATACAAGCATCTTTCATTATAAAACCCTATTTTATTAATATAATAATTTTGACTTGAAGCATCACTTTGCTTTGAGATGTGCCTTTGATTTCCTTCTAAGAGAAAAGAGAATGCTTATGTAAAGTCTGAATCACGGTCATATACTCTTATCTGAGTATCAGGATGTTAAATGATACCTTGTTTGTAATTTTTGCGTTTGTCTAAGATGTCTTTGTTTTTAAGCAACCAGCTTGCTGCTGAATCACACTCCTTGTGGCTATTTGAAGAAAATAAGATTTAATTTAGCAAGGTATTTATTGTTAATTTGTTAGATAATTTGGTCTCCACTAACATAAAGAGACTTCATTCAGTCATTTATTTTGCTTGTGGCTTCACCAGAAGTACACTATAAAACATACAAATTCCCCAATTGTAGTTCAGAGATGCACACACTACATTCTCTGCAGCTCAGGTTCACACCATCTGAAGAGCAGGGATCTGCAGTGTGTTCAGCATCCATAGTGGATAGATGTAAGTTTGGTTATGCAGCGCTGCTTGGTTAGAACTTCCTCTCTAAGTAGGTACTGAAAACTGCAGCTAAAACTTCAGTTTTATTCTTCTGTCCTTGCCATGTCTCCTAGATTAATCCATGCATGTAAGTTTAATAATTTAAAGCTGTTTCCTACTTAGCTCTTACAAAATATAAAACTTGGCTTTTCTCAGCTGTCACAGACATGGATCCCAGGTCAGCTCTAAGTTAGATAGCAGCAATTTAGCAAGGTCCAGAAACACAGGGACAACACTGATTGATGGTGTTTGAACCAGAAGATGAGGCAGATCTTGCCAGGACACAAGGATGTGGCTGATTAGAGCAGTCAAGAAAGAAGTTGAGCAAGTGCTGTTGGTGCTTATAAGGCATGTTTAGCTAAAAATGTCCAGGGGAAGGCTTAGGGTAGTAAACACCTGGTCTTCACCATTTCCTTGTGAACATAAAGAGCTATGACAAGCAGTCACTCCCACTGCTGGCAAAGCAAATTGCTAGGCAAACCAGATCACTGCTTTGCTGCCTCCTCTTTGATTTAGTCCAAGCTGTCTACAGTGAACCTTGGTTCACATTTCATTCCAGTCTGTTGCCATGGTTTAACGTCAGCCAGCAGCTCAGCCCCATGCAACAGCTGCTCACTGTCCCACAGAGGGAAGGGGAAGACAATCAGAAGAGTAGAAGTGAGAAATTGCTTAATGGGTAAAAGAAAATCTGCCTGCACAAGTAAAATGAAACAAGAAATCCATTCATTGTCCATTGCATGGGCAGGCAGGTGTTCGCATACCCAGGAATGATGCGCTCCATCATGTGCAATGTGACTTGGAAAGACAAACACCATCACCCCAAACTTCCCCCTTTCCTTCTTGCACCACTTTTATATCCTGGGCATAATGCCCTATGGTATGGGATATCCCTGTGGTCAGCTGAGTTCAGCTGTCCTGGCTGTGTCCCATCCCAACTCCTTGTGCACCCCCAGCCTGCTCTCTGGTGGGATGAGAGGCAGAAAAGGCCTTGACTGTGCAAGCACTGCTCAGCTGAAACATCCCTGAGTTGTCAGTGCTGTTTCCAGGACAATCAAAACCAGCCCATAAGAGATACCGTGAAGAACACTATCTCTATCCCAGCCCAAAGCAGCACACAGTGCCACAAGATGGAGGTTGCATTGGGCTATTTCCCAGGAAGGCCTGGGTGGACCAGTCTGCTCTGTGTCCATGTGACCCTTCTTCTAGTGTGGGTGAGATGGCCAGTAAACCCAGCTGAGCCCACCCAGCCCATACCTTCACTGCTTCAGGAAAGGCAAAGCCCATGCTGAGGGGCTGAGGGATCCGGGTTTTCCCCTTTAATAAGCTCCAGAGCTACTTAAAACCCTAAGCCTTCAAGTCATGTTGAGTTGTTGCAGGTGCCAGACAGGCTTGGGTTCAAACTTATGAGGGCCTTAAGTGTCAGCTTAATTTTTTTTTGTCCAGTACAACTTCAGGGTCTTATTCCACTTGAGAAGTTTAAACAAGGTTTTTAATCAACTTTGGCGTGGGACTCAATCACAGAGGCAAGCTTTTCTGACATAAGCCTGGGAAATGCCATAAGTTTACCCCACATGAGAGAAACTCTCTTTTCTCTCTTCATGAGGGGTTGGGAGTTGTAGGTCTAAGTGCTCCCAGTTAGCACCTGCAATTTAAACACATTGAGTAACAACTATGTCTTGCTGGACTTCAAGGGTTTATCCCCCCTCAGAGACAGCTGCCCTCATTACTGGCTTCTCACCACCAAAAAGTTGGTGGATTTGCTGCTCTGTCCTGCTCGCTTCCCATAATAAAATAGAACAAAGCCCAAACAAACAACAAGCAAACAAACAAAAGAAAAATACTGTTTGCTTTGAACTGTTGTAGGAAAACAAATTCATTTCCAAAAGCTCAGCAGGAATAGCACACATGCTGGAGAAGGCAACAAGGCAGACTGAAAAGGAAGCAAGACCTCTCAGTCATCAGTGGTGGCTTTAAATCTGCTCACCCCCTACTGTGAAAACTAAGTTGAGACTGTGGATAGTGACTGGCTTCTAGCCCGTTAGGCTTTATTACCTAACTGAAATCCAAGACAATTTAACCACAGCAGTTCAGTGCATTCATTTTAAAAACTAATTGCAGAGAGATGCTTATTGAGATTGCTCAAAGTGATGTGCATGCATGTTATAGGATTGCTTTGACAGAGCCTCACCCAGTCCACATAAGAAACACCCCAAATCCCATTTCTTCAAAATGGGTGATTTTTGTCTTTGAAAAATTTCTTTATCACTCTTGGTTATCACCTGGAAGATATAATTTCACTCAATGGATTTTCACTGTTCCCATAACTCCTCCAGGCATATTTCAAGAGGTGGCTCAGCTTTAATTCTCTCACTGTCCTCTTTCCCCTAATCCTTTTCCTTAATATCATATAATCAGGCAGATCAGTTAGTCAAATTAGAGTGCAGATGACATGCCATCAGCCAGAAGGAAGGAGAGGAATTAGAAAAGGCTGGTTCAGACACATGGCAGTATCTAATTAGTTGACATCTTTTGAAATCCTGTGAGTTTTTTGGAGAGTGTTGGTAGGGAGTAGAAGAGTTGCTAGTAGGTGACGGTGATAATTTTTCCCATAGTCTCAAAAGGAAGTGATTGATTATTCTGAATATTTTGAAAATTGTCATGGGTAGAGGATTTTTCTATATCTAAACAATTTCTTTAGACCTTTTAATACTGTTCACAGATGGGAAAGTGCGTAATTTACAGTAGGACTTCAAAGAGTTTAGTCACAGGACTGAGAAAAACTATGGGGAGTGCTGATAGTTTAGTCACAGGTCTGAGGGTTAGGGTTAGGGTTAGGGTTAGGGTTAGGGTTAGGGTTAGGGTTAGGGTTGGGGTACAGGTCTGAGAAAAACTATGGGGAGTGCTGAGATAAATTCTCAGCACTGTTCTTTCTGGCAGGAAAGGAAAAAATCCAAGACTAGTGGAGCAGTCTTCAGTCTGGAGCAGACTTCACAGCACACAAGGTTGGAAGATCCTCAGTGGAACACTTGGAGCTTTAAGCTACACAAAGGGAGATGAAAGGTAACCTTCCCTGAAAGATGTCAGCCTACAGACTTACAAACATGTCAGAAACAGAATCCAATGTTTTGCTGTTTGATGCCCAGGGACTGCCAATAAAGTTTGAAACTTGTATTAAAGCTGTAGTGAAACTGGCACTGAAAATGCTGATCTCCCATAGTGGTGAGGAGAAATGAGATCTACATTTGTTTTATATTTTCCCTCTGCTTTCACTAACTAACCTGTTACACTAACAATTACTAACCTGTCATTAACACTAGCCTGTCACAATCTGTTAAAGTAATTTATGCTTTCAGTACTAATGAGACAAAACTCCAGTTGTACTTCATTTCATAACAAATTACATAAGTGACCAAAAAAATCTTTCTGTTTGGAAATTAGGAAGAATTTCTTTGCTGAAAGGCTTGTCAAGCATGAAAATGGATTGTCCAGGAAAAGTGGTAGGGTCACCATTCTTGGAAGTGTTCAAGAAACAACTGGACATGGCACCTTGTGCAAGAGTGGCAAAGTGGTGTCAAGATTGGACCCTGGCATCTTGGAGGTATTTTCCAACTTTATTGATTCTAGTCTAGTCTAGTCTAGTCTAGTCTAGTCTAGTCTAGTCTACACTAGGATAATTTTGTAACAGGCATGAACAACCAAAATACATCTTAAACCAAAAGCTGGGGAAAACATGAGTATTTCTCATAAGAAAAAATGGTTCTTTTTGGATAAAATAGCATATGATTTGTTATTTGGTTTTTATTTAAACTGGAAAAACTGAAATACAAGACAATTGTGAGACAAAAAACCCAGTAATGATAACGTCTCATAAAAAATCTAAAAAGGGATGGCTCCCTTAGGACAGCAGATAATAAGAGTTCTGAAATATGAGAGCATGCAGAGGTAAAAATTAGATAATACTGAAAAAAAAAATAAAAAAGAGAAATAAACAAAACCAGTATGGACATGTGAAATACTTATTTTTTTAAAGTACAAATTGAACCTTCTAAGAAAAATATAGAAATACTATGACTGCAGCCAAAACACTAAAAGGGAAGAACTGAATCAAATAATAATTTCCAACTGATAGAGGAAACCCCTCTTTTTTTTAGTGGATAACCAGTGGAATTACGTAACAGATTTTGCATACCATCTTGGGTGCTTATAGTATAGAGTCCATACTCATAATCTTAATTGGAAGGCAGACAGTAGTTGACTTAGGATTTTGAAAATTTTGAAGAAATATAATTTGCATTAATTTAGTAATTACTTGTCTTTGTGACACTCTATTAGATACTTTTTATAATATGGGTTTCTTTTGTACAATTTTGTTATAGTTTTTTTTTTTTTTCCTTCTAATGCTATTTTATAGGGACTTCACTAGTCAGGTAAGAAATAAATGTTTGAACTTGCATGAAGCAGTCTTTACAGAAGTTCTTCATTCCTTCATATTACCTTTTTTTTTTTTTAATTTCTTTTTTTAATTATGAAATAACAATAGCCACACTGGGCTCACACTGGAAGTTCCTTTAGCCCAGTACCTTGTTCTTGGCAGTAAACAAGGGGGGATGCTCAAGGAAACATGAAAGAACAGGATGAACATACAGGATGTTTCACCTGTACAATAAACTCCTCCAAATTTTTGTGGTTTGTGTAGACTCAGTGGTTTATAAGCATTAATAACTGCTACTTGACTAAGATCTATGAGGTCTCTGATCCCTTAAAATTATAATAGCCACAACATGCCATGAAAATGGATTCTGTGTGCAAAGATACATCCAGTTTTATTTGCTGCATGCCAGGTTTTGTACTGGGGGATACAGAGCAGAACTTACTGCTATTCACTTTCAGCACACTACTCATCTGTTTAGACTTCTTTATGACCCACATTTTTCTCTTTTCCAGACTACTTCCAGCATCTCAGTTTACTGAGAAATCCATGAACTTTATCATCTTTGTAGCTATTTTCTGGAGCTTCTTCAACTTCTGCCTTCTTATTTCTCCTCTCTGGACATTTTATTTTATTCTTCCCTCTTTAAGATGGAGCAAGCAGAACTCAATGGAATTAACCATACAGCAATGGCATAATGACTTTCTGCCTCACTCTGTACCTTCTGCTAACAATTTAATATTTAGGTTTTTGACCTCTGTCAGGCATTGATTTAGTGTTTTCATTAATGCATCCAGAGCTTTTCAAAATGGCACCTCTGAGTAGATATACATACATATATGTATAATGCTGCATTTTATATATAATACACTCTTTCTTTTCCCTCATTGCCCTAAAGGATTTATGCATGATCCGGTCTTCCTTCATTTCTCTCAAGGATCAAGTATTGTCTGAAAACCCTTAAGTTTGACACTTCCCTTC
Source organism: Regulus satrapa (assembly GCA_013396955.1). Taxonomy (NCBI): domain Eukaryota; kingdom Metazoa; phylum Chordata; class Aves; order Passeriformes; family Regulidae; genus Regulus; species Regulus satrapa. Next base: position 272,706 of record VWZN01009530.1, read on the forward strand.
TCCAGGTGCACGTGTGTGTTTCACACAGATCCATGCAGAACTCACGAATCCCTAAAATCTAAAGAGCTGAGAACTTATTCCTATGCTGTGTTCCTTATTCCAACCAATAACTTGGACAGGAGCCACCAGCATCCCCTGGCAGTGGAGACAGCCATGGGGCTGCCTCCCTGGAGCACAGCCAGGAGATCAGGGAGGCATTGGCTGTCCCCTTCTTCTCAGCACTCACTAGCTACATCCAGACACTGTTCCCCAACACAGGAAAGATATTAGTAAACTGCAGAAAGTTCAGTGATGGTCAGGGCTGAAGCAGTGTCCCTGGGGCAGGGGGCTGGTCCAGCCTGAGGCAGAGATGCCTTCGGGAACACTGCACAGCTACCTCAGCATCTATGGGAAGCTTGAGGAGATGGGAGTCAGACTATCCAATGTGATGTGCTGTGCAAGGATAAGAGACAACAGGCACGAATTTAATCTTCTTTGAAGTTTCAACTTTGCTGCAAACAAAAAAAAAAAAAATAAAATCTGTGGACTGACTGCACTGACTTAAAAATCAACATGTAATGCCCATGCCTCACAATCTCTTAAAGCTCATGTAAAGTAACTCTTTATTTTTGAGGATTCCAATGTTTTTGTGTCCCATTCTGAGGTTTTTACCTCACAATGATTTGAAATTTCCTTTTGTGATTCCACTGTGCTCACCATATATATTCCTCGCTAATTCATGGGCAAGAACAGATAGAAGACGGACTCCAGGAGACATTTTGGGCTAGTTACCTTTGGGAAGGACAAATAGGCTTTTGAATGGTGTAGTGGAAAAAAAAAATGTATTTTTAATTAGTCCTAAGGATTATTTTGGAGTCAGAGGAAGTAAATTAGCATACAAAGAGACATGTTTTTCACTTTTCAGTTATATCTAAACTGTATTTTGAGTATCTAATCAAACCAAAGAATTAAAAACCATCTAGCAGATCTTCCATGTAAAAATCTACTAATTGATAAATGAATTTATTTTTCTATAAATAACATTTTTCTTCTAATATAAAGATCTCACGGTTAAGACTTCAAAATAATGAAATAATGTATTTTTATAGCTTTATAAATTCCAAGATGTAATTGTTAAGAGAAATGGTGAATACTCAATGTATAGCATTAAGGGCAGGGGACTAGAGAGCTGTAGAGTTATTCCACAGATTTTTTGGGGAACTAGGATTTAGAGCCGCGAATTATGGTTCAGTCATGTATACACAGAGCAACAGTGACATCTCGTGGCCGCAAAGTTAATTATTGCTACATACTTAGCATGGCTAATCTGAGACTTTTTTTATATTGAGTACTAAATGCTATTATTTTCTGTTTACATTGTATGCACATTAATAAAATTTGAAATACCCATATAAGAAAGACACACATATATCTGTGCAAAAATAAATACTTTATAATTCTGAATTATGATAGAGCAAAAAATGCTACAACACTAATGGAGGTAAGGAAAAAAGTCAGAAAGCACTTAAAATACTCATATAGGTACAGAAAACATTTTGATTTCAGCATGGTATATTCACCTGTAACATGTAAAATGGTAATAGAGCCAGAACAATCAAAGATTTGAGGATTTTATGTCCTTAAAAGCAGAGGCTTGTCATATGTTACAGGAAGCACACATAAAACATTCTCTTAAACTAAGTCTTCGGGGAATGTTAGCGCACAGGGACAAAAATCTTGATTAGCCTGGATAAGTTGTTCTTCTGGCAAAAGAGGGATCTACCTAGACAAGGAAAGGGAAAAAAATAAACCTTTCTGGGGATCACACTGGGGCCCCATGGCCAGCATTCTGAAGGATCTCACTGAGGCAATAGTGATTTCCCCAGTTGCCCCAGCATAGTCACTTACCACAGTACGTGGCCTTCTGACTGCTCCAGGGACATCAATGCCTTCATTTCCAATAAAGAATGACCAGCAGCCTCCAGTCCTTGAGTTCATCAACAAAAGAGAGTGCATGGCACTATGTATGGACAAGGCATAGTGCGGCTCCCCAGTCTAGCCCTATGCAGGATGAAGCGATGATCCACCCAATCCTGATCTTGCCTTCTGGCCTCTCTTCCAGGCACAAACAGAAGGGAGCTCCATAGGATGGAGGCTAAGCTCTCTCACCAGCCTAGATACAGTTCACTGTGTACACCATACAGAATAACCTGCAAGGCCAGGTCTCCTTTGCAAGTCTGCATGGACAGTGAACACCCACTACATTTCACTCCCTTCATAAGGAGCTTTCTTCCTTTGGCCTACATGATATTGCTTTCAGATCCTTTCCCCCGATTTTCTCTGTGTTATCATGAACTCTCCAATATCATGGGTGAAGAATTCAAATACATTTAACCTACTTGGGGATTTGAGGTATGGGATTTGGATAACACATCCAGAGTATGTGTTGCTTGCACATTCTTGCTACAAGACTGCAAGTAAGTACTCCTTGACAATGGGATTTGGTACAAACCAGAAATACCACACTGGGAATGATATCCAGCTTTCTGGAGAGCTGGAAGTAAGCGAAAGAACAAGCAGAGGAAAATCAAACTCCTTCCATAATTCCCAGGATCTCTGCATCACTCTCTAAGTTTGAAGGCATTATGTTTTCTAGTACGTGAAGTAATTCAAGGGAAGGTCATTCCTGGGTCAGGCATACATTCTGGGTCAAAAGCAAAGAGAAGTTCTGAAACACAGAGTTTCTATTAATAAAATCTAGGCAGCAATAAAATGACATATCAATGTGTATTTGTAGCATTGCCAGTAGTAAAGGTTACACTTAAACTTGTCTGATTGAATCTTTTATCAAGTGTTATTCAAAGACTACACAGAAGTCATCTTAGCTCAAAGTACTCTTTAATTAATTAATGAATGAGGAAATAAAAACTATTTCTTTACATTTACATTGAATTTACTAATTACAGCTGAGTTTGCACAATAACATTGGTGCAGCAGATTGACCAGCACAAGAAGTAATAATGACAGGTGCTGTCTTGAGGTGCAGAAATACTTCCTGAAACCTGTCACAGGCTTACTGACTACTGCAATAATTTTTACTTACTTGTTTTGCAGCACAAGACCTCACTAAGAATGAAGCCACATGGGAGACACACAAGCAATAAATAGGCAAACCCACAACATATGTCAGTATTTTTTGCTGTCTGGTTGGTAGTTGTTTTCTTTTCTCTGAAGATATTGCACTGTGTCTATGATAAAGACAGCAGACAAGTGTCATTCTCCTTGGCTGGGCATGTGTGAATATGGTCATGAATCCTCAGGGATGTCCAAGGCACCTGAGCTTCCCACACCAACTTCAATCGAGCTCCATTACTATAAAGTCCTGTTTAAAAGCTCATTTTAAACTTGATGGCAATGACTGTTGTTGGATGGCTATAAGCTTTAGAGAAGAGACAGGTAAAGCAAGAGAAGAGCACATTGCAAAGTGTTTTACTGTATATTACTGTAAATCACAGAGTGTTTTGATTGTATGGAAATGGATGATGATGAAGATGACAAGGTTGAGTGCCTATAGGTAAAGATTATAGGAGAAGTTCAGCCAGGCATATGTCAGAGTGGGAGTCTGTTACAGACCACCATGACCAGCATGAACAGGCTGATGAGGCATTCTATAAGTGGCTGGCAGAAGTCTTGTGATTGCTGGCCCTGATACTCATGGAAACACATTTTCCAGATGTCTAGTGAGAATACAACACAGTAGAGAGGAAGTAGTCTAAGAAGTCCCTGGGGTGTGTGGGAGAAAATTTCCCAACACAACTGATGAACAAGCTTGCCAGCAGAGGTACCCTGCTAAACTTTTGTTTGTGAACAAAGAAGGACTAGTGGATGATGTGGTGGTCAGTGGGCGTCTTGGGTATAATGACCATGAAATGTTAGTGCTTTCTATATGGGGTGAAATAAGGAGAAGCACCTGCAGAATTTTCACTTCGGACCTCCAGCAGGCAGACTGCGGCCTGGTTAGGACATTGACTGACAGAGCCCTTGGGAGTCAGACCTGAAGTGCAAAGGAGTTCAGGAAAGCTGGATATACTTTTAAAAAGAATTTTCTAATATCCAGGAGCAGGCCATTCCCATGTGTTGAAAGATAAATCATTGGAGGAAAAGGCTGATCTAGTATAACAGAGCATTTAGGCTGGAACTTGTGGGTGGTGGGGATGTGATGACAGGTGGACTTGTTGATCTTAAGGGTCCCTTCCAGCCTTGATGATTCTGTGATTCTGCAATTCTATATGCTTCTGCTTGGTTACTATTTACTCTGCTGGTTTATGAAGAAGCCTTGATTTCATATGGTGTGTTTTTCACTTAAACGTTCAGGCTTTGTATAAGAATTGTAGAGCTGTACATTAATCTTTCTCTAAACCCCATGAGCCAAAGTAAAAGATAACTCTGATCTATTTCAAATCCAGGATATTCTATATCACACCACTAAGAACATGAACAACTTTTAGTTCTGAATGTTTGCTGCCCTCAAGAGGAGAACTTTAACAAATATCTAATTAATGAATGACATTACTCAAAAACAGTGACTGAGGGGGTGTCATTTTCATGTTTTGCAAAACAGAAACCCATCCTAGCCATTAAACCTTCAGATGAGTATGTTGTTGAAGAGATTGCAGCCTGAAAAAGCTGCAATCTAAAGCTTAGCCTAAGAGTTAGTCACAATTTTAAATCAGACACAAATTAATAACACACTTGGTAGCTGTCACCACACCACTGTCAACATATCATTTCAAGTCACAGATTTTACTCCCTATGACCCTGAATAAAGATATAGATAAGATAGAGATAATATTATATATATACATATATACATACATACATATATATATATATGTATAGTTTGTTTTATATATATATATATAAAACAAAATATTATAATAGTTTGTATAAGGATAGTAGCTTTCTCTGCTTTAAAAGCAAGGTAAACTGTCACTTAGTATTTGTATTACTGCATGATGTACAACAAAAAAGAAAGGTTTAAGAGGGACATAGGGACATCACTACAGTCAAGGAAAGAGCTGCTGCCAATTGGAGAGACTTCTCACAAAAGACACGTCTCATATTATATAAAATTCACAGAAACTTTTCTTACCATGATGCAGATGTCTCTTTCTTTTATTTCAGAGTATGTTGGTCCTTAAAGTACATTTCTTAATCCTGATGACTAAAATCCAACTGCCCATTTGCTATTTGAGTAAGCCAAAGAAAGATATTTGATATTCAAATTTATCCCTCAGAGAAAAGAACCAGAACTTTAGATCTCAGATGATATTTCCATTTTAGTGTAGGCTCACCAACTAAAAGAAAAAAAAAAAAAGACAACCAACCAAAAAACACTGTCAAAAAAATATTGTAAAGTGCTTATAGGAAAGTCTGGAAAGATTCCTAGTTGCCCTATTGTGAAATTTCAGACTAAGAAAACATCACTTCAAATACCTCCTATGTTTACTTCCAAACACATAAAGTATTTCTCAGACAAAAGCTCCTGAGTTCCATTATAGGGAGGGCATATATACATATTTCATATATGTATACAGATATGTGATGCATTTTTCAGCCTTTCTAAGGTGTGGTTTTGGAGTTTAAACAGACATAGGGAGTTTTCCAAGATTTCATAAGGATTTACATTCCATTATAAATAAGCATTAATTGTTGTATTGAAATTTGTAAAAGTCTGTGGGTTTTGGCTGGGGTAGAATTAATTTTCTGTCTAATAGCTGGTATGAGGCTGTAATTTAGATTTGTGCTGAACACAATGTTGATTACACAAGGATATACCAGTTACCACTGAGCAGTGGTTACATAGCCAAGCCTTTTTTTTTTTTATTGGGGGGGGGGCTTGTCCTATGCAGGGTCAGAAGCTGACTTGATGATTCTTGTGGATTCCATCCAAATTGGGGGATTCTGTGAGTCTATAAGGCCTTTTCTGCCTCTCACCCTACCCCACCAGCGAGCAGGCTGGGGTTGCACAAGAAAATAAGCTGGCAGGGGACACAGCCAGGACAACTGACCACAGGGATATCCCATACTGTCTGGTGCCTTGCTCAGCACAAAAAGCCTGGGAAGAAGGAGGAAGGGGAGGGCATTTGGAGTGATACTATTTGTTTTCCCAAGTCCTTGTTGTGTGTGATGCCTGACTCACATGCCTGCCCATGGGAAGTGGTGGATGAACTCCTTGTTCTGCTTTGCTTGTGTGCATGGCTTTTGCTTTATCTATTAAACTGTCTTTATCTTAACACACCACTTTTCTCAATTTTACCTTTCTGATTCTTTCCCCTAGCCCAGCACTGAGGAGTAAGAATCTGCATATAGCTTAGCTGTCAGCTGGGGTTAAACTATTACATGATTTTGCCTGCATAAGTGTCTTTGCATTTCATAAATTTAAAAAGAAACACAGTTGTGGTGTCTTACAAAATCCAACTAATTAAAAGCCTAAAAACTCCAAAGTGACATTCATGTAACAGAAACTTGTAATAATTTCATGTAACTTGAAATACCAATGGCTTTGGCAATCACCCTATTAGTACAGTATTCCTGACACTGCAAGAATTTAAAACAACAAAAATCTGTATGAAACCAGATGGAGGAAGAAGACACTACCTGTATTAAACAAAACAAATTTTGATCACTTATATTCCTTATCTCATTAACTGTTCTACTGCATTCTCATGTTCACTTGCACCAAGATGTGTGCATCCCAGTGGTCTGGCCAATTTCACTTATACATGACATAAGGACAAGGGACATTTGTTATCAGCTTCTAATTAAACCTCTTATATTCCTTTTGCTACCAATGGGGTTTAGATATAGTTTTAATTCACTTTGTGTGTTAGTCACTATGGCATAAACCTATGATTCAGAATCTTGTTTAAAGATTCCCCCATATACTTTTGGAAGTATACTGGGAAGATTGATACCCATGGACTATGTATCCATTTGGGCATCTTTGTGGCTGCAACCTTGCTGTCAGCCTTCTGTTAGCAGAGTTCGAGTCTTCAACTTAAGTGTTGCTGTGCTGTGGCCCCATGAGAACTCAGGCATTCTGGTCTTGCTGTAAACAATGGATTCCTTGTTCTTCTCCCCTTTGACTGATGTTAACTGTGTCCTTGGTTATCAGCATATGCCGTTCTTAACCTTTGCTTGATATTGTTTCTTTTGGTGCTTTTATATACATACAATTCCTTCTGTAATTCATCCTACCAATCTTTGTATTTCTATCATAAATCTCTGCAAGCTAAACAAGGCCAAGTCTGGGAAAAAGACTTAAGCTTCAGAGAAACATGAAAAATGAATATGCATGCTCAGCTCTAGAAATAACAAGTACGTATTTATAGTCAGTAATTTCTTTGCTCATTTCTTCAGCATAGTTAAAGGAGTGGCTCTGTTCTCACAAATATATGTTTTTAAATGCAAGCCTACTACCAACTTTGCCACAGAAGACCACTAAATGTTCAAGACTTTATTGGTACTGAACTGTAGCTGCAGCTTTTTGCTGAGGCCAGTGCTAAATGAATCCTACCTTCTTGAATTTTCAGGACTAACAATTTCCTTGAGCAGCATTATTGAAAAAGTGTTTAAAGCAATATATGAATTTATCTTTATTATTCTATTCTCTTATTATATCCTCTCCATATGGATAGAATTTCAGATAATTTTAAACAAGTTTGTAAATGAAAACACACCCTAAAGACATTTGCTAGGCCACAAGAGTCTGTGACAGAGAATTCATTCTGATAACTCTGACAGACTTATTTGAAATATGATTATGTTGGAAAGTAATGCCAGCTGTTGTTCACTAATGACCACATAATTTTATATGTATGCTATGATCCTTTTATTTTATCAAGGGAAGGACATGACAAATTGACCCAAGCAAGTAAATAACTTCCTGAAGACAAAGCTGAAGATACATTGTCCATTAAGGAAGATTAGCTATAAAAACTAAAAGATGAGAAAATGGTTTCCTCTCTGTGAAAAAAAGAGCACTGAATTGTTCACTCTGCAAATTTGATACCCTTGTCCATGCTAAACTGTTTGGTAGTAAACAAGGGAAAAAGAACTGGGATGGGGCCTTCTCTGAAAATCTTTATTAAACAGATTCATGCATTAAAAAAAATTACAGAGGCTCGTAGCTCTCCAGGCATTTTGCCAAAAGGTTCAGTACAGGACCTGTTTAAAAAAAAAAAAAAAAAAAAAAATTAAAAAACCCAAAACAAATCCTGTAAATCCAGTTTCCCTGACAGAGTGTGCAGTGGCGGAGTTCCTTCACGTAGTGACTTGGTTCCATGGTGTGTTTAACTGAGGAGTACTGTGCTGAATCATCTCCACTGTGCACTAGCATAAGCATTGAAGAAGTGGCACAGGAGCCTGTCTCAGGTACCAGCTCCCAACCACTTATGTGGGATAGTTTTCAGCCAGATTTATTTGTTTATCAGTTCCATCATGAAGCCACAGCAGCACAAGTGACTGGGAAGCAGAAGAACAACAAGAGTGAATGGCCAAGGATCAGGCTGGGAAGGAGGGGAAACTGCTTCTTCTGGAGGATTTGTGTTGTTCTATGCTTACACAGCAATAACAAGAGTCAGTGAGAAAGGAAGACACGAGGCAATGGCAGGAATTAGGTCACATCTTGAAATCCACCTCATTCAAGGATCATCTATTCCCATTAGTCCCTAAAGCTAGTCCTCTCATAAAGGGGAAATAAGGAAGAATCTCTACTGAGCAGCTTGGTAATTAATGACCTCCTTCAGAACACTGAAGTGCCTGCTTTGCTTAATACAATTTGATCAAACACATCCACTCACGGTCGAACTGGTAGGATGATTCCTCCTCTCCACATGTTGTAATTCAGGCAGGGTTGAAAGAAGGAGTGGGTGAAATCTGAAACACAGTGACTAAGGTAATTGCTGCAACCGAAATTTAAAGAGGTCGTGCGCAACTCCAATTGATACTTTGAATAGAATAATTTAGCATTAATTAGAGAAAGAACAAACAGCCCAGTACCTCTATGCTCATGTCAATGCCTGTACAAGAAAGATATTAGGTCATATGATTTCGGGCTCACTTTGGGATGTTTCCATGCAAAACAGAACTGCCTGACTCAGAGAACCCTGCAATAGCTAGAGTATTTTGTTTGCAGAAAGATGCATGCTCAGACAGAAAAGAGACTTGAAGCCCAGAACAAGATTTCTGGGCGTAACATCAAGCAGAAGATGCAGCAGGTGTCGTCAGTCTTCTCATCCGCAGTGCATTGGACTGCACATGAAATCAAAGGCAATCACTAGCCAGCTCCACATCCTGACAAGTCTGACATGTGAGCTTGGCTCATGGCTGTCAAGACCAGAACAGCTTTGCCAGGTCTCAGATGCAAGCACATCCTAGAAGCACATCCATATTGGGAGTATTCAGAGCAGAATCTGTGTGGAGCATCACCTGTCCACACAAATACAGCTAACTGGTCAGAAGATCATGGAATCACAGAATTGTTTGGGTTGGAAGGGACCTTGAAAGGCCATCTACTCCAACCCCTTGCATGAAGCAGGGACTTGCTCAACTACATCAGGTGCTTAGAGCCCCATCCAGTCTAACCTTCAATGTTTCCAGGGATGGGGCATCCACCACCTCTTGTGGGCAAGCTGTTACAGTGTTTCCCCATCTCACTCTAAAACAAACTTTTCCTAAAATCTAGTCTGAATCTACCCTCTTTTAGTTGCCCTATTGCTACAGGTCATGATTAAAAAGTTTTTCCCTGCCTGGAACAGGCTATACCTATGATGGAAAGTGGTTGAATTATCTTCCCTGGATGTTTTTAAATAGATGTAGATGTGGTACCCAAGGACATGTTTTAGTGGAATACTTGGGAGTGTTAGTCCAACCATTAACCAAGCACACTAAACATAAGAAACTTGAGAAGCACAGAATCAAATTTAAAATTTCGAAATTCTCAGTATGCTCAGGATCTGCAGAGTCTCAGTAAGATGCACAACTTTATGGTTGAGTTCATGTCATAACACTACAGCTGTAATTATACAATTTAAAAAGTAGCCACATTTTGAAGACTGTCACCGAAATTAAGATTTTCCTTTTCATGGCATCACTTTCAAGTCTGTTAAAAGTTGATTGGCACACCTTCCTCAAATCCTGGGTTTTCCTGCAGAACCTGCCCTGCTACTTGGCAGTGCACATAATTTAAAACAACCTGAACACTACGTACCTGCTAATTAGATGAGTTGTTTGTGGTATAACTTTGAAACCAAGGCATGAATGGGGAAGAAATTCTCAGGGCTAGTAATAAATGTTTTCAAATTATAACACACAGCTTTTTCATTGAATGGGATGTGAAATACTTGAGAATCTGTTGTAGTTTAATGTCTCAAAGTATACTCAGAATAGGGCATATGAGACTTCTGTTCACATCAACATGCTACCAAAAATACAAGCTTCTCCCACTGAGATGCACTAGCAATGTTAAACAGAAGGAAAACTAAACTCAAATGGGCAGTGAATTAGGTAAACAAGTGAACAGCCATCCTGTCAGAATAATTCTCTCAGCTGTGGTAAGATCAGTCAAAGTTTTACATAATTAAAAAAAAAAAAAAAAATCTAATTATGCCAGTCAGACATGATCAGCATTCTAAGAAAATTAAGCACATGGTATTTAGACATCAAAATTTAAAATTTTGATTTATGATTTAAAACCAAAGTGGGGAGCAGATTTAGTTACACACTATGTTCATATGGTACAGTTTTCACTTTTTTTAATGCTGTGTATTTTTAAGACAGTGCTCTTCAGGTTTATTTTAGTACTTGCATAAAAAATCATGTCAATCTCTAAAGCCATTAGTGAGCTGGAAAACAATGCTGATGGTAGCTGCCAAAATGGAAAAAATAAATTAAGTACTCCTATTTGCTAGCAGCCCTCTCCTACTTCTTCCAGGGAAAGAACAAATGCCAGCCCCATTTCAATGAAGATTAGTGTCTGACAAACTTTCGATAATAATCTCATCAGACTTGTGAAAGAGAAAATGAACAGAAAAACTCTCAGAAGTCAAAATCCCCATCGCTTTACAGTGAACATTTTAATTTGCAAACACCTTTTTTTCTGCCAAGGTGACTCTAATTAGAAACTTGCCTGAAGAAAACAAAGTGACTCCCCAGAAATCAACCAGGTTTACACTTATTACCAGCTAAAATGGCTGAAGAGGCACATGTCAGACACTACAAACAAGGCACCTTTCCAAAAGACATTGTGTGTGCGTGTTTGCTGGTTCAGGTTCTTTTCCAAGTTTGTATGTGAGCGTGAAAGCTAGAAAAATACCTTTGAAACATCTGACCTCTATTCAAAGTTGAGAGTTTCCCTTAACAACTTCATCAAAACTTTTATTTTGAGCTTCCTATAGCTTTTAGGTAGTTTTTGTGGTTTGAGTTGTTCCCTCCCCCNTTGTGTGGTTGGGATTTGTTTGTTTGTTTGTTTGTCTGTGGGTTTTCTGTTGGTTGCTTTTTGGTTTTGGGGTTCTTTTTCTTCTCTTTGCTATACACTTGCACTGGTACTGCCAACGCGGGACTTATTTATGCTGAAGAATGAATCAGCAGAAGGAATAAAAAAAAAAATCACTAAGTAAATGTTTGCACATCGGTTATTTGAGTAAAGGAAGCTCAGGGGGGACCTTCCTGCTGGCTACAACCAGCAGACAGGAGGGTGCAGCCTGGCGGGGCTCGGCCTCTCCTCGCAGGCGACCGGCGACAGGACAAGAGGAAACGGCCTCAAGACTTGTGCCACAGGAGGCTCCGTTTGGACACCAGGAAGAAATTCGTCACAGAAAGCGTGATAACATATTGGAATGGGCTGTCCAGGGAGATGGCAGAGCCACGGTCCCTGGAGGTGTTTAGGGAAAGGCGGGACTTGGCACTCAGTGCCGTGGGTCTGGGTGACACGGTGGCGTTCGGTCACAGCTCGGGCTTGATGATCTCAGCGGTCTTTTCTCCAACCTAAGACATCCCGTGACTCGGCTGTCGCTCCGGGGGACCCCGCGCAGCCCCGCAGGGCCCGCGGTGTGGCGGGGCGGGGCGAACCCCGCGGAGGCCGCAGGGCCCCG
>VWZN01009534.1:14207-35583 GCA_013396955.1 Regulus satrapa
CAGTCTTTGCCTCTGTTACCAGGCTGCTTTTCAGTCTCTGCTTATAATCCTCCATGACAGCCATGCTGGGAGAAACAGCCAGCATGTGGCTGCTATATTCCATTCCTTCCCCCTACCCCGTAATGTTTAAGAGCAGTGGCATTTCTAGTCCTAGGCCCTCTCGGGAATGCAGGGAAAAAAGAACTCAGCTCGGCCAGTCCAGGGCCCCCCGGCCATGCAGGCGGTCCAGGCCCGGCCCCGCCTGGGCAAGGCTGGCTCGATGTTATCTGATCTCCAGCAGTAAGGAAAAGAGAGCCTCTCTTTCCCAGGCTTTTGATTTTTAAAATATGTATCTCACAGAGGCATACCCTTTTCTGATTGGTCTATTACTTCTGTGTACTGGGTTCTATGTGAAACTAGCGCAGCCTCTTAGAGCATGAATCCATCTGTAAGCCAAGGTGGTTCCTGTGGAACTGGGAACACAACATCTCGTGAGCAGCAGGTGCTGCTATGATCCAGGACCTTTTCACCTCTTGTGTTTGGGTATCGGGCACTGGCTGCGCCTGAACCATGGGAACTTGACCCACCCAACCAGAAATAACAAACCCTTCTCTTTCCTTAGCCAGATTTGGGAAGATCTTCACTCAAACTGTTGCAGTTTCTGTGGGAGGGAGGTAAGATTCAGTCATTGTCTCAAGAAGGGGAAATCTTGCATTGTTTGGCATTTCCTCAGGTGACCAACAGTGGCAGAAATTGAATTGAAGTTGTTAAATAAAAAAAGGCTTTATATTCCATGTCCTTGAAGAACTTAGTAATTGAGCTGGATTTGGTTGAAACAACACAATTAGATTGCTCTTGGCTTGTCCTTGCAAATTTATCACTGTCTTTGCCACATTTGCAATATTCTGCTACTGAAGTCCCTGAACATACATGAAAAGAAGCTTTTCACACAGAATGAGAAATGTTAGCTTGGATTTTCAGAGAAAATATGCCAGCAAAGCCTTTTTTTTTTTCCCCTTAATGTGTTCTAAGTTAGTCTTTTTTCTGCTTAATTTTCTTTATTAATATTAAAGACTACAAACTGGTGTTCCCTTATTTCAGGGATCTTAACTTTAATACTTATCTGGGGATGCAGAGAAAATGTACATTATCATGTTTTGTCAATCCAAAGCAATGGACCTGAAGCCCTGTATTTTTCTCAGTCTTAGTAAGGCTTAAGAAAACAAGTTACCCAAGTTGTAAACCAGCTGAGAAATAAGCATCTGCAACTAGATCTGTTTCTGGGAAAAGGGAAATGAACACGTGATGGGGAAAAAACACTTCTGGTGGGTTTATCTTGTTTTTCTTTTGTCTCTGACATTTCTTATGAGCAGAACATGACATGGACATAAGCAGCAAGCTGTGGTGTTTTGGAGATACTGTTTCTGCAGCAGCTGTGGCTCAGTGTCCCTGCTCTGCTGCCCTGGGGCCTCTGTGCTGTCCCTGTTCTTGCTGCAACTCAGGATGTGGGCAGTGTCTGTGAGCTTTGGGACAGCTCCAAACCCACCAGGATAACTGCCCAAACAAGGACCTGAACCCTAAATCCATCTTTGCAGCTGAGATGAAAGCTCGGTGCTTAAGCTGTGTCTAGAGGCTGGTTTAGGTGTTTCCGGGGCCAGGACTGTGACGTGTTGAGCACCTCTCCTTTGCTGCTGCCATTATCCCTGGATCCATTCCCTGCCTGCAGATCCCTGAGGACTTCTGGGATGCTGCAGCGCAGCTCAGGCAGTACTGGGTGCCTGCTGTGGAGCTGTTCCACTAAGCTGCAGGTGCCTGTTCTGAAGCAAGGTTGGGAATTTCCACCTGAGCTGCTATCCTTGCAGGGATAGCAGCTGTTGAGATCACCCATGACTGTGGTGGTTACACACTGATTTGAGTGACTGAGATATTATTCAAGGGCATGTTTTCACATCACATTTCTATAAGGTCTGTCTGAATAACTAAGATACAGCATATGGGAGATTTATATTGCAGAATACCTTCCAAAGTACCAAATAACAATTATTTTTTGAGAATATCTTCTTAAATTAGAAAAATAAAAAGTGATGCAAAGTATTATGTAGACAATTCATGAAGGACATACAGCTACTGAGTATTTAATAAATATTTTTGAAGATTAATGTTTTGTTTACATTTCTCAACTGAATTTTTTTTTTATTCCCAGGATGAAGAAAGAGAAAGGCTGCACATCTTTGATGCAGCTTGGACCAAAAAAAAAAATCTGGATAAGAAATATGAAGTCATTGAAAGCCCTTTTTCTGAATTGTGAAATACTTGATGGCTTGTGTTTTTTAATTGTCTGTCACATTAGGAAAAGTGGAAATGGCTTCAGGTTGAGCCAGGGGAGGTTTAGGCTGGCTGCTAGGGCAAATTTTCTCACTGAAAGGGCTGCCCAGGGCAGTGGTGAGTCCCCAGCCCTGGAGGGATTTAAAAGTCACATAGATATGGCACTTGGGGACATGGGGCAGGGATGGGTTGGCAGAGCTGGGGCCACAGCTGGACTCAATGATCTTTTTTCCAACCCAACCAGTTGTGTGAACCTTGCTTGTTCTCACTCACAGAAGGAAGTTGTGACTGTCTTTGAGAGGTCACTCCTGTGTTTTCCAGTCTGCTGCTGTTTCTCCTGTTCCGTGTCTCCTTCAACATCTGTTGCATTGCCACTGACTTGAGGCACCGAAACTGAGTAGTAAAGTGTGAATAGAGAAATGTTGTGAGGTTTTTTTCCTTTACAGCTCACAGGGAAAATATAAATGTGTAGGTGTGGTGCTCAGTTACTTGAATTTTTCCTACTAATCCCCTTTATTTTATTATTATTGCACTTTTATTTATAAATTAATTTAGTTTTCCCATAGGCAGTACTTTGTCAGCTGCCGATGCTTTCAAGGTCATGTCAGGTATTTCTGGTATCTTTTCCTGGCTTGCACTGTGCATCTGCCAATTGTTTCATAGCCACTCTTCTAAAAGGCATTATTTATTTGCTTTTACCTATTTTTTTTTCTGTAATTTGCAATATATAGCATATGAAATCAAAATGCCAAATTTTGAAAAAAGCTTAAGTACTGGCAGAAAGGTGGAGTAGAATTTGAGTTTTTGGCAAATAACCACTTTCCTGACCATGCCAGGTTTCACTGAACTTGACTGCCCACTCAGGTTGCTGTTGTTTTATTCTGAATTACTGCTTAGTTTTTTTCCTCATTGCTTTAAACTCATTTCAGCAATGAAATCCCACATGCAGGTGTGTGCAACTGTATTTGTCTCTATTAGAACTTATAACCATAGGAAGGTGTAATTCAGTGTATACTTCTTGGTTTTTTCCAACTTGTGAGAGTTGTGCCTGTTGTCTGGGTCATAGCTGGATTAAACACTTCCTATATTCATCCCCAAATGAGTGACTTATTTGTTTATGCAAACTAAAGAGGGTGAATGAGATCCTTAATCCAAGGACCAGAGCTTGCAATTGTCTTGTGGCTCTTGAGAAGAAACATAATTTTTAGCTGTAACTACAGCAGAATCTTTCTAACCCAGGGTAGTCCATAGGCAGAATGTATACCTTTCTCCAACTAAAGAAGAATTAATGATTTTTTTCCTTATGTGGAAGTGATTTTATCAATTTGAGATGCTTATGTGCTGGTCAGTATTATTTATTCTGTGCAAATATTCTCTTTTATTCTATGAAACTTTTTCTATACATCTCTTGCTTTCAACATACCTAAGTCTCCTTTTAGGCTTGATGGATAATCTCTTAGCATTCTTTTACTGTTTTGTGCTGTTTCTCTTTCAGAAAGTAAACCAACATCATTTTATGTATCAGTTATTCCAGGTGGAATGTTAATTGTTCTCTTGATTATTGACTTAATATTTTTCAGTCTTTTTGTTGTGTTATAGTAAGGATAATGATTAGAATGGAGAAGCAGCCATATCTCAACTGGCTTTCAAACTCCCATGAATATAGTTGCAGAAGCACCTCAGTGGGTCTGTGGTTTTTTCCAGACACACAGCCAGGACAAGGCTGTCTCCTGTACCTCTGCTGTAGGGATTGCACATCTTTACTGATGTGTCAATAGCTGCAGCTTCTGGAGGGCACAGGTGGAGCTGGGTGGGTTTAAAAGTGTGAAGGGAAATCAATAAGGACATTTGGAAAGATTATGTGCCTTTGCTTTCTTCCCAGCCAGGTCTAAGATTTTCAGAATTTGGTCATTGCTGTCCCACTGCTCAAGTCAGTGGCTGTTAACTCCAGTGGAAATAAAGTTGGGGTAATATTTGGCTCTCCTGAAGGAGTCCTGTGCTCCTTGGGAATGCCTAGGATGCTGAATGGGAATGAATCCCAGTGCTCTGAGGGCTGGGCAGAATTGTTTCTTGGGCTGCAGGAGAGCTTTACACTAATTCTTTGTTTTGGAGTATGATTTTGTCTCCAACCCTTATTTCCATTTTTTCCTTTTGTCCTTTCTCATAATGTTTGTGCTTTAGGTATTTTAAGTGATCCAGCTGAAAAATTACAAGATTTTAACTTATGTCTTCTGTTGAAATTGTACAAGCTTTCCTTTGGGTGACTCTCTTTAACTGGCTTGCCCATACTTTGTCTTCTCAAGATAGATTATTTTAATTTTTTTCTCTCTCTTGCCTTTTCTTTATTAAATGAGAAAATTCTACTGGGCATATGATTTGTATTGGCATCTATGTGTAAACAAGGCACTTAATTTTTAATGTTAGCTTTATTAAATTGAAAGTAGTTAAGGTTCTTATCCTAGGGTTTGGATAGGGTTTTTTGGTTTTTTTTTAACCGAGTAGTGTTATTCCAGGAATTGCAAAATACACTTTCAATAACAAATGGTCTGTCAGTGGAGATGTTTTGGTGGCCAGATGAGAGCAGAATGAAGTGTTGCAATATTTGCACCCAGCACTGGCTCTGTGAGCAGGCTGCTCAGAGCATGATGAGATCAGAGGAGCCCCTTGGGTGGGGATGTCCTCTTGATCACTTCATGTCCTGAATGGTGTTTTGGTCAAATCTGAGAAGTTTTCACGCTAAATTTGAATTCTTACTCATTTAACTGATCTAGAAAGGCTTTGAAATAACTCCATCTGTTTTGTCTATGAGCATGTGCAAGAGGCATTTTCCTTACTGTGCTTTCATTGTAAAACAAAGCAGTGCCTCCTTCAATTTTAAGTTTTGTGTGGAGGGGATGGAGGAGGGGCAAGTATCCAATACAGGCTTCTCTTTTTTTTTTTTTTTTTTTTTTTTTTTTAATACTTGAAGAAAAAAAGAATTCTAGAAACAAGCCCTAACCCATGTAATTTAATGCTTTTTGCAAAGAATAATGGAATGCTATGTTCCTAAGTGCACTGAAGCCTTGTATTTACACTTATATCACTTGATTGTAAATGCATTTTCTCCTTTGGTATGCATATTTTCCTTGTATTCTATTAAAATTTTTATTAACCAAGGGATCTGTAGTTATTATGTGAAGAGCATTTCCTGCATGGTGCTTTGTATTAAAAACCTGTTTATATTATCAGTGATAGTTCTGAACATAAAGCAGTGTTTCTTCCATGACATAATTAGTCTTTTGTATGAATGTTTGAGTCTGTGGCCTCCTGACTTTCTGGTGAGTTGCTGAATTTCCAGACTTACCTTCAGTCATTATTCATTTTTAAAAGAACAGATTGGAAAAATGGGCATAGTGACTTCCAATCCAGCCTTTTTTATTATCAGTTACCTTGTCCTAAATACTCCCTGACCTGGCCATCATTGGTGCCCTTAAACAGCGAAACACAAGCCTGTTAAAGGGTAGTTAATCTATCAATTTTGTCAGCTAGACTGAGATTACTGTGCTCTCTAGGCAACTTCAGTCTTTCTTAAATTATTTCACAATTTCTGTTAGTTTGTCTGCTGCACTTGGCAGTTACATTTTTATATTTCCATTTTTATTTAACAGTCTGATGGTTCTTATTAAGTTCTTTGGGGCTTCTTTATATTATCTCCATTCCTATTTCCATCTTCTATGGGCTGTAGAACTTATATCTTCTTTTTTTTTGGCTGCTTGAGTCTTACCTGCACAGGATAAAAAGTTGAGCCCTCATTTGCATTTTTCTGCTCTTTGGTTTTCTTCTGTGCCTGCTCTTTCCTTTTTTCCAGCTTTCTCCCACTGTTGTACTCTGAGCCTGGGAGCAGATATCCATTTTAGAAGCCTTTTGAATTTTTTTGCATTAATTTTGGAGAAAGAAAGGATATAATTTGCTCTTCAAGTGTTTAAATTCCTTCCTGGTCACTGGAAGGAGCTGAGGTGAGTTGCTGTGAATGGGCCTTAGAATCTGCTTGATCTGCTGAATCTGCCCCCTGAAGGGCTCATATTCCATGGGGGACTGTTGTTATGTGAAGTGCTGGGTTTTGCAGCCTCCTTCTCAGGCATTTAACTCATCCAGACAGTTAAAGGAGTTCACCATGGTGTTGAGGATTCAGCATAAATTCCTCTGTCCCTAGATTCAGCTTGAGTTCTCAGCTGCCCCACTATATCTAAGAGATAATACATATTTTTTTCTTTACTCAGGGATAATGGGCCCATCTGTCCTGGCTGCTTGGTAAAAATGTCATATTTTCTTAGTTAAAGAAGGCATCCAAATATGTCTTCATTAAAAAAACTCCTGTCTCTCTCTCTTCCCCCCCCTCAGAGAGGGGGAGAGGAAACGGAACCTGAGAGTGTCTTCTCCAGTCAGAATAAATGGCTTTCGGATACCACCATTAGTATAAAACCATTGAGGGTTAAAGAACGATGCCTCTTAAGAGACCTATTTTAAAATTAATTTCTTGAGCCTGCATGGATTCCAAAATAAAGTTTCTTCGTGTGGAAATAAAAAGACATAAATATGTTTTTTATCCTTCAGATGTCGTTTTAAAATCCATCATAACTTTTTGTGCTCAAAAATCCAACCTTTAATTGCAATTGTGAAAATACAACAGAGTAAACAAAAATTTAATTTACTTGTGCAATAGGAACATGATTAATGTCCATTATGATGGTACCTGGGGCAGAAACAGACCTATATTTTTCCCTCAAATTAAATTGATTCTTGATCAAGATTTTCTGAAAAAATACAAAAGAACCATCTCATCACCAAAAGGAGAAAGCTGTGAAGGATTCTGTTGGATAAAATGAATGTCATTTTTGAGACTGTAGCTATCCAACATTGCTGGATAAGAAATTTGTACATTATAGCTAATAGCTACTGATTTAGCTATGTTAATTTCTAGCAAAAGAACTTTGAATTGCATGGTTTTGTGTGTGTTCTTCCTTATAAGCAAGTAGGTGCAGTTCTTTCAAACACTTTGATAATTTAGGGATATGAAAAAATCAAAAGGTCTTTCATGAAGTATTTACAGATGGACAAATTTTCCTTCTCATTTGCTAGAAGTTAACAGGATTGAGTAACCAAAAGTGTTGGAATTGTTTTGCACAACTACAAAAACATATTCTTATATTTTCAAATACCTTTTCATATGGTATTTACAGAAATTATATTTGAAATTATAAAAGTATTTATTAACCCAGTGTAGGATTTAGGAAGCAGTAATGCTCTTTTAAGATTAAGGTTAGGTATTATATTTTCTTTATAATTCCACCTTCATCCAATCAGGGATCTCATTCTCAATACTGCTGAAAAGGTGTTTGACATGTAAAGGCATTGTGTGTTTAGCAAAAAAATTGAATTAATTGAGGGTAATCCTGATTTTCTAACTGATGATTATGATAATTTCCTGTTTATAAAATTAGTTGTTCCCTGAGTTTGAGTTCCCTGAGTTCATTTGAGTTTCAGTTCATGAAATATTCTTGAATATGAACAGAACTTGGTGGCTGTCTTATTTTGCTGTGGTAACTGGGGCTTGCAGTGGGGAGCCCAGAGGGCTGTCCTGGAGAGAACTTGTTTCCATGAGCATCCAGAGCAGTGGAAATTTAAAAATATGCCATTTGGTTGGTTTGCTAGAGCTCAGAATCTCTTTGGGGTGTTGGGTGTGAAATTGGATCTTTGATTTGGTCCAAAGGAAGAAGTTAAAGATGGGAGCAAGCTGTACAACTTGGCTGTATGAGGAGAATTGGGAACTGGGAGGGGCGGGGGNTGGGGAAGTGCTTTTCTCTTCAAACTGGAAATGTAACCTGTGCTTTTGTTTCTTCCTGTGCTTGTTTCCTTGCTGGAGCTGAACCCTTGTGTGTCGCCGTGCTGATTCCTCCAGTGCTCTGTCCACCCATTGGGTGCAGTGCTGTGGTTTGCCCTCTGCAGTGTGGGCACACCGAGCACAAATCATTAATGGATGTTTGGCCTTTCTGTGGTTACCCTTGGAAACTGGGCTGGGATTGGTCCACTCCCAGAGAGATAAGGGGATGACAGAGCTAATAGGTAAGGATCTTGAAGCAGGTATGCTCTTGTATCCCTGCCATTTCTTGCTCAAGTGACTGCCAGGTCCTTCAATTTGCTAAAATCAAGCATAAATATCTATAGAAGATAAGGGCAGGACCTCATTCAAGGATGCCAGTTTTTCTTAAGGCGGAGTATTTAGGATTATTTAGAATAAGGAGAGATCCAGACTATGTCAGGAGGAAAGTTTCTGTGTTTCTGGGAGAGAGGAGGCTGATAGATGTGTAGTTGGAAGGACTGGAGGAGAGGCAGCAGTGGGAAGCCAGCAGGAGAGAGGCAGAAGAAGGGGGTTCTTTGTAGCTGGAGAAATGTGTAAAGAAAAAATATTTGCAGACAAGATGGACCTCTGTCTTACAGAGTGGGAAGACAGAAGAATGAAGGACACAGTTTGAGGAGGCATTAAATGTTCTTGGAGTCTTTCAGGAGTATGACATGAAGCCACAATTAAAGCTGGACAGAAAGAAGATTTATTTGCTGTACAGATTTGTTAGAAAGGTAGGCCTTTAGCTGGTCATTTGGAAGATGCCAAGATCAGTGACAGCAACAGACTGAATTGAATTAATTCTAATTTTAGCAGCTGTTTTGCAAGGTTTTGTATCTAGTATTGGTATTAAAAGCAGACTGTATATAATTATGAGAACAAGTCTTTCTGCTGCTGCCAATTAACTAGAGAAACAAAATTACATTAATGCTTTTAAGCATTTTTATCGATACTATTTAATTTCCAGAGGAATGGTTCAAAAAATTGCTATGAGCAGTGGAATAGACACCAATGCTGGAAGAGGCTTCAGTTTTCTATTTAATAGACAGAAAAATTGCATCGTGAGTCAATTTTTTCATAGGCTACTGTGACTTGTGCAATATGTTTTGAGAAACACACAGGAACTTCCTGGAGACCTGGCTTCTTTCACTGTTATTGATTAGAAGGGTGGGACAAAAGTAGTCAAGAGCCATCATGCCAAGCACTGCAGTAACACCCTCTGTGTTAAAGAGCCTGCAGGGCTGTTGTAATCAACCTGCTGAGTTCTGCTCTGAAAGCCTTGTGGCTATGGGGATGTGAAATTCGTGGCATTCCAGAGTGAAACTTCTTCTTTGCCCCTTTTCTTGGTTTAGCACATCTTCTGCATATTAATACTGAGTTATTGTTTCTGTTGATCTTTTTTGACACTAGTCATGGCATTGATAGCTTTCGTATTACAGCATCAGCCTTGTAGAAATAATGACCTGCGCTCCTGTAAATCTAACCTAATGATCCAGAGGCAATGGACAATATGCTCCTCTGAAACTTGCTTATAAATGTTTTAGGGTCTCCTGTTCATTCTAGCATTTAAAATTCAGCTTTTATTTGGCAAATGGACTTCTTGGCTCTGACATTCATGGCACTGCTAGCTGTAAACAACTTCTAGCCCTGAGTTAAGTCTTGTACAAAAGAAGTAGACCAGTTTTAAAAATTTATCTTATTTTGCTTACATGTGAGTGACATGGGGCCTTGGACACTCGGTCCATGTATTTCTAGTATTTTCTTTTATGTCTCATGACAGTCTCTAAAAAGATTTTCAGATTATTATCTTTCTAGAGGGACACTGTAGATTTAATTGAAGAGTCTGGTTTTATTTCTCAGAGTAGATGTTCTTCACTGAGCAGTTTATGATGTTCTTTGGTACAGAAGAAGATAGAATGAGTATAGTCAGGAATGGTGTTCAGAGTAGAATTTATACAATTTCTTTGGCAGTAGCACTGAAGCTGCTGTGGAAGGAAGCCTAAGCAACAATGGACGGTGCCCTTGAGCTGCAGGAGGACCCCAGGCTGTCTGTGCATACCTCAACTCAGCCCTGTGTGCACAGGAGGTGTGCTTGCTTGGGATTCCTCCCCATCAGCACTCAGATGCTGGCAGCAGCTCCTGAGCAAAGCTGAACCCTAGAACAGACTGGAAGCAACTTTCCTTAATAGTTCAGGTCATGAGTATTAAGAGCTTTGCTTGGTTTGTTTTCGTCCCTACTGCATTAATTCTCAACACTAATACAGTGAAGTTGCAAAGCTTTAAGACTGAGTGTATTTTATTTGGCAAGAAGTTCTGGGATGTGTGATAGGATAAATGTAGTTGGTGCACTGTTTAATTTTGGGATTTGCAGAAGTATGTATGGAGCTGCTGCCCTGGTGTCTGCTCAGCTAAACCCCAAGCTGTTGGGATGTGTGTGATGTATACTGAAGTGCCAGAGGATTTCTTTCCTTGCATCTATTGGAGACTAGTACACCTGACACCAGAACGTGTACCTTAATTAACTCATGATACTCTGTGTTTATTCACAGAAAAAGCTCATTAATCAGCAGGAATTTGGGTCTCTTAGTTTAAAGAGATGTCTGCTAAGACCCCTGGTGTCAGCTCTGGCAGGTTCAGCCCAAGACAGGAGCTGTGAGGCCGCAGAGACTGATTGCAGGAGGCTGTGCCTACTGAGAATGAATCCTAACTAATGCTTCCTCTGGTCATCTGCATCCTGGCAGAAAAATGAGGAGGTCTCAGGTTTAGCCAAAGACATCAGACTTGGTAGCTTGGTAAAATAGTTGTTTCAAAAAAGTATTGGAAGTCCATTTTTAGTGGCAAGTTTGCAAAAGAAAAAGTGATTTATCAGTGAAAATGAAAGGCTGGATAGAGAAATTAAGGGAGAGGGGCCCTTATTTGATATTTTTTGCTACAAGCCTCAGTCCAGTCAGTCCTGCTGTGTGTAAACACAGGGCCCATATGTCCTCTGTCATATATTCCCTTTGCTCCTTTGTTGTTCTGCACTAAGTAGTTTCTAGATGGCAAAATGCACCTCATTGAAGTAGTAGGAATGTTTTTATAAAGCTTGGCAATCTGTGGGATGGAAAGATGTGATCTGTCTCAATCATTGTTTTTCCTTTGTGTGTTGGATTTTTGCAGTGTGCTTTAAAGATGTTGCTTTCCAGAAAACAACATCTTAGTGGAAAGACAGAAATATGATTTTGGCTTCTGCTGAAATGAGTGACTTCTCATCTAATACTTAGTAGCTGATTGGTTTTTCTCCTCTAAATCTGTGTTTTTCATTTGCAGTACATATTGCTGAATTAAATGTTGTCAGCTGCTGTCTGATCTGTGATTGTGGAAAATCCTTAGGCTTAATTTATAAAGGAAGAAACTGTGCTGTAGTGTCAGTGGGATAAGTGGTTCTGAAAATGCTGTCATTGTTTAGACCAGAAAAAGTGGGAAAACAATGTGCATACCTTTGGACTGCAGGAAAAGGTTTTCTGACTCAAAATCTTAAGAATCTCTATCCTGTTTTTGTTTCTGAGAAACAGTTTGAAATTGTTTCCTTTCTTTATTGTTTCCTCACTCTCATTGACATTTGAGATTGTTTTCCTAGCTCTTCAAGTGAGACTTTGAGGGAGCTGTCACCACCTTACAAAGAGCTGTTACTCAGTTACATCCCGATTCGAGAGTAGCCTTTCCCAATGCAGTGTACAAGTGCACCCTGTGACCCTGATTGAAACCAGTTTTAAAGTAGCCAAGGAGGAAGTGGGATGGCAGTACCTGATTTTGTTGCTAGTGAGTGCTGTTAAGGTGTTAAGTTCAACCATGCAGAGACAGAAAATGATGCACAAAATATTACTTTCCTGCTAGGAACGTACTTTTCTTTTTTAAACTAGCAGGAATGTCACTAAAAACTGTGCTGTAACATCAGGTCTGATTTAGTGGGCGCTTATTCTGTAATTAGTGCTCTCAGTTTAGCATCTGTTTTTGAGGTAGCACAGCAGGTCCCAAGATAACCACAATGCATAAGCTCTTTTGGAGTATTTTGAAGAATTAAGTTCTAAAAGTTCTGTTTGACTGTATCTATGATTTTTTTTTCTACTTTTCCACCAAACTCTGGAAGCTCTGTGTTCATCTTTAGTCAGGGGAAATAGACTTCAATGCCTCTGTTTATATCTCCTAATGACCATTGCTAAAATCATCCTGTGACTGACTTGGTGTACCCATGTATCCTTGATTCCATAAGATGATGGGCTTTGCTTAGAGCTCGAAAGAAAGGACAAAAAGTATTTTGGTGTCTGCCTTATTCTAATTTTAAAGTCTTCATATGTGGTGGAAATAATAATTCAAAGGATCATAGTATTTCAGAGAAGTAGATCTGAGGGAAGTAAAATTGCAGGCATTTTATAAAATACAATAGGTAGCTGATGTTTAAGAATGTAAGTAAATATTTGCCCAACTGATGAGTGCCTCTCACTGTTGGCTCATCAGCAGCACCTCTGTGTGCAAGAGAAATGATTGCTCTGGCAGCAAGGACAATTAGAACAGCAGCCTGCAATAAAACAGCACCCAGTGCTAGTTGCAGAGTATTAATGGTCTGCTTTCCCAGCAGGTTGTGATCCAGATACTGCAAAATCTGATCCTGGACTGGATCCTTCAGAATTCTCTCAGCATCTCTCAGTGAGGGAGTCTGTGCCCCAGAGCTGCCTATGGCTCCCTGGGGATGTGGAGCCTCAGCAGCCTCTGGCTCAGCCATTCTCACTGCAGTGACCAGCAATAACAAATTATTCACATATACATTTACATCATAGCTTTGCCCCTGTGTCCTTTCCCTGGATGTGCAGTACCATGTTGCACATTTAATGGCTTGCTGCTGAACTGATACGTGTGAAGTTTGAACTTTCTGAAATATTTGAAATAACTACTTTATTTTTTATTCCTATAACTGCTTACCATGGAAATGCACAGAATTAAGCTTTTTCTGTGTATGTAATACTTAGTTTCATGTAATTTTATGTTCCTGTTTTTAAGAAAGTAATCAGGTGGTTCAGATGGATGATGTTTTCCCCCAACTTGTTGATTTAACTTTAGTGTCCAAGTTTCTTTTTTCTTTATTTTTTAAATTTGAAGCATAATTCTTTTTCTGCTCTATTTTCATCTTTCTAATAATGCTGGTAGGCCAAAATGGTGTCACAGATGACTATCAGTAATTAAATTTTGAATGTTTATTGCACATCCAAAAGGCACCTAGTCTTTTGTTGTAAGGGACAATATTTAATGATGACTTGCCTAGCTTTTCTGAATTGTTGCATGCTTCTATTTCATGCACCATGGATTTGGTGGAAGCCTCTTCATGAACCTTAGTGGGCTTTATTTCAATGTGTCAGCAAGTATGTGACATAAATAAACAAGTATACGGCTGTCATGTTGAGTGTTTTGTGGTAAGACAGATTTAGGACAAGATTTGCTTGTTTACTTTAGTAACATAATTCTAAGGGAGTTCATGTTGTCATTGCTGCAGGCAGGTTCTGTTTTTATCTTTTTAATAGGTGTGCACGTTTAGTTGGTCTCATAGCATCTTGGTGGTTGAAATTTATGATTATTTTGTAATTGTAAAGCAGTTGCACTAATTTATTTCCTACTTGTTTTGCATCCTGCTGGAAAACCACTGATTCACCTCAGCCTTGAAAATCATAGAAGATTGCAAAGGTACATATAAAGCAAAATAATGCATCAGTACGCACTAGCCATAGTTTCTCTGTAGCATTTGGCAGCTCCAAATCAGAGGACAGTGCAGGGGCATTCCTGTATGTGTGTAATTTCTTTCCAGAACTTGAGAATGTTAACAGTGGTAAATTTCCATGTGTTGCATCTGTAGCACTGCTATAAACTCATTTCCGTGAGTTGCCTTATGAGTCTTCTCAGGCACCCAATACACGAGTGGACTGTGAGACATGAGCGCTCTGAAATACCAAGGTACTCAATTAGTTTTCTGGACAAATCTGACAGAAAATCCAGGTGAATTATTCCTTTCTTGTGCTGTAATTGTGCTCCATCTCCCCTTTGCTCTGTTGTCTGAGAGCTTGTCTGACCTGTGTACAGCACTGCTCTTGCTGAGCACAAGTGGGAAGCATTTACCAGTGCCTTCTGTGCCACCCATGCAGCATTTGTAGCTATTTCTTATCCCAAATTCAGGAGCAGTGTCTGTGTGGATGCTTCTAACAGCCAGCCAAGTCGACAGGAGGTGGTTCTGCAGAGTGTTGGTTTTCTAACTGTGTGCAATACACAAATAGTACAATGTGTGTAGCCCCAAGAGCAGTTCTGTTTCTACAAAGTGATTTGTAGCTAGCTAGTAGGATCACGGTGCCACAAATGCTGATTCTAGCTAAATCTCACTGTATTTTGAGGTTTGCTCAAATGGGAGATGAATGATTAGTCTTGAAGCAAATCAAAATGCACTTCTTTTGAGAGGTTGAAATTATTTCAGCTTCACCAGAAAACAAGCTGATTTTTCAAACTCATTTGAAAGTGATGATTGAAACAGAATGCTCAGCCCTATCCTATTCAATTTCTTTGACCTTTCTGAAATGGATTTGATGGGAATTTTACCTGTAAGCAGCAGATAACCAACTCAGACAATAATGTGAAAATTATTAGTATTAGTGTTTCACTGCAGGCTGAGGAATTGGTTGTTGGAGATTTTTAGCTCTGCACAACTCTGAGGTGGCTTAGGCTCTCTGACAGGGCCTGAGACCCTGAGAAAAGAAGAAGCTTGTAACTGTCTTTGTATAAACAGAATGAGAATCTGTAACTTAGCATAAGTAAGCCCTGCACCATATTCACTTAGCATGAGCATGCCTCACAGCCTCCTGTCTCGAGCTGTTTGCAAGTCCTGCTGACAGAGAGGATTGTCAAGGCCACCAAGTTGCAGCTGCATGATAACAAAATGTGGAAAGTCCCGAAGTTGTCTTAATATAGGTACAAGTCAGTTCAGTAGGAAGATAAGAACAAAAAGGGAGTTTGGTTCTCAGACTGCAAAAATGGACAAGGAATACTATTGTAATCCTCCACTGTATTAATATAGCTTTCTGCTACTAACCAATCCAAATGTATCACGTATGTGTAGCTGTTGAGAAAAAGTATAAAAAGAACTGCGCCTTCTGAATAAAGCGGGAAGCTTGCATTAAATCATATTGATTCGTGTGAGTCCTTCCCCCCGTCGTTCAAAAATTGGTATTAACTTATGACTCAGAATTGAATAAAACAGTAGTTTACAGTTCTGAATTTCTAAATCTTTAATGTAATCATGGCTGACTCAGCAATGCTTAAAGCTTGTTGTATGTGAGGATGTCAGTAAGTCATGGCTCATTTGTCATGCAACATTTGGAGATTTCCTGGGGACAGAGCAGTAAATTTCAGAGGAAAGCAAAGGACATTTTTGCCTGTTACTGATTTCCAGCCCACTGGTGAGGCCTATACATTTAGAAAGTGAAGTTCAAAGAAGATTTGAGAAGTTAAAGTCTAAATTAAAAAAATAAAAAGTTTAAAGTGGAATTGATTCATATCTGGGAACATTATTTATGTACTGAAAAACACTTAGAAAAATAAACTTCTTTTTTTTCCCCTCCTGAATTCCCCTGAATCCCATTGCATGTGGACTCTGAAGGAATCAAAGTTGTGTGCAGGTGCAGTAGCCTTGGTGAAATCCAAGGGATTATTTATCATGTTGCTAATGAAGAGTCGGTTTTATTGCTGATTTGCTCAAAATACTGTAAGAATCCATGTGGACAATTAGTTTCTTTGTAATGAATGTTGTAGCTGCCATTGTAATTGTGCATATTTTGTTCACTGCTGAAGTTTCATTAACTATAACAGCATAAGCAACAGGTTGGGTTTTTGGGGAAAAGCACTAGTCTGGAGAAGGTGAAAAAGGGAGATTAACTGCTTTTATTTTACTAACCCAGCAAGGTAAATCCTGCACTCTTCAGGGCTCCCACTGAGGAATAAAGGAAATCCTGTCATTAATGATAGGTCTCATGAGAATTAGGTGTTTGTCAGCTGATAAAAGGAAAGAATTCTTACATGATGGGGGGAAAATGCTGGGATTTTAGGCAGTTACATAGCAAACTATGTAACTGTTCATCCTCTCCAGCACATGATGCCTTTCTGAACTACTCCAGTGAGTGCATCTTGCCTCAGTGACTTACTTAACATTCCCACACAGGGATCTGTCTTCCGTCTCAGATCAGTTTTCCCTTTGCCAGTAAGTTCCAGCTTTTTGTTTGTTTTTGGTAGTCCCAAAAGATTCCACTTGAGCTCTGGGGAAATCAGTTCCAGCAGCTGTAGTTTTACTTGAGAGGTGCTTTCAAAGGTTACTGAGTATAAAGCTATGGCAAATCAGCACCTAACAATAATTAAAACTCTAAAGTTGGCTTATAAAGTCACTGACCAGTTGAAAAAAGAAGACAAGTTACAATAATTTCTTAAATTACCTGAGTTCAGAATAAGTGCAGGATTACAGGGACAAAATGACACACATATAACGTGTGATGCAAAACACTCTTCCCTGAAGAAAGCTTTATTCCTGAGTGTGTGATATGAAGTCTGAATTTTTAATTTGTATAAAAACATTTCTAGAAAAGCTTGAAGGTGACATACAAGGAAAATCCATTGTGCCAAAGTTGATTTAGGGGTTAGTATAAACCATGGGGGCTTTTTGGTATAATGAAATCATAACTGCTGCATAGAGCTGATTTAGTAAAAAATACACAAACAAACAACAAACCACTGGGGATTAAATAATTGGCATTTATTTACATCTTAGTTGAGATGAAAATCTGGTCATTTTAGCACTCTGCCTCAAAGCCAGGCCACCTTGAAATATGCTGCTGAGCTTTCTCCTGTTATTGGGGACATTTCTATTGTGCATATTGCCCTCAAGTAGATAAGCAAAATAACAGTTAATCCTGTGGTTCTCTCTGCTTTAAGGGGCCACTTAACAATATAAAGTAGCATTTTTTTCTAGCTACCAAAATCCCAGGCCTAGGGAAGCCTGATTAATGCTCAACTGTGTTTGCATAAGTAGAGAGACTGTCTCAGATGAGTGAGTACTCTGCTGTTTCCCAGGTGGGGTATTCTCTGGAATATTGCTTGCTTCATCATAGGTTTTCCTAAAAGCAACAGATGGCTTTATTGTTTTTCCAGTCTTTGCCTGCTATGGCTGTTGCCCATATTGTCTGGGCATCCAGGGATTTGTGCCAGCACTTCCAATTAGCTACAACATTCAATGGTGATAGAAATTCAGTTGTACTCCAAGTTACAGGAGCCTGTTTCCATAGTGCACAAAGTTGCTCTGCACTATTTTCCCTGAAAACAGTGATGATTATCCATAGATGAAGATCTATGGATCACAGAGCTGTTTAGGTTGGAAGACCTTTAAGATCATCAAGTCTAACTGTTAATCTAGCACTGCATATGAGAATGCGGAACATATTTTATCAACCAGTCTGTGCATCTTTTGGTTTAGTTCTGATGGCAATGCTTTCATAGACTCACAGAGGAAGTAGAACAAGTGTGAATCTTCAGCTCCTGTGGGATTCAGCCCCTGGGTATTGGGCACCTTTGGGAGGTTCCCCAGCTGAAGGAGATCTCACTATCTCAATTCTGTGTCAGGGATGTGATGGATGTTTTGGATGCTTTTGAACATCAAACAGATGTGATGGATGCTTTCTTTCTTTGGTCTTCAGGTTTATTATCTTATCTACAAAACCTGGCACCATCCTCACAGGACTTAGTGCTTAGGAAAACCCCCATCAAAATGGCCCCAAACATGCAGTTTCGAGGTTTTTATAATCTCTTTTGTCCAATTAACACTAGAAATGTATCTTATTTTTCTTTCTTTACCAATTACCATTTCTCGTCCATCTACATAATTAAAATCTGTGGCAGATCTCATCCAATCACAATGTGTCAATAACACTGCAAAACATGGAGTACATGAAGAAGCACTATGAGACAATGCCCTGTTTCTTCCATCTTGACTCCCTGTTAACTCCCTAAAACCTAAGTTTCTCATCCTAGTGATACACGACACAACTTTCTGTCTTACTCTTTTGAATTCCAGTTTATCTAGAGATTCTGGAAGCTTTCTTCATGGGTGAGGGTCAAAGTCAGTGTTTTCCTGGAGATCAGGATCCCCCAGACCAGTAAGAGGAATACTTCTTTGCTTCTGGATTCCCATAAGCTCCTACCAGTAGACGAAAAGTTCACTCAGTGTTGAAGCTACTGAATATATAATTTTTGGTTATGCTGAGGTGTTACTCTCTTGTCTTACGGACAACAAAATACATGGCTTACTCACCCAGCTAAACACTTTTTCAATCTCTGTTCAGTAGATGTAGAAAATAAATTAGATTTCTAGCTTTTGTTTTACTGAACTAATTTCAAGGAAGGTCTTTTCCAGACAGAAATTATATCTATTTTGGAAGTGTAGATAGATACTTGGAGTCTGGTTTCCAGTGTTAACTTTGGTTCCTTGCTGTTTAGGCTGCAGTCCCTTAAGTTCACTTAAAAGAGAAAGCACCTGGCTTTTACAATGATTCAGACCTTATTTCATTTTCTGTGTGTTCATCATTTGCAAATACTACTTGAGATATAGATCTGTGAATTTCTTTATTTTATTGTACTCTGATCCTTTGGCTTGTGCACATTGTTGTTGTCTCAGTTCTGTTTCTCTTGGTATGGAAAGGGAACAATGCCTTTGTGCCCAGCACAGCAGGTGAGAATGTCTTTGAGGCTATGACAAGACAGTGGTTTATGCTTCAGTATTTCAGTTTTTTAAACTAAAGTTTGCCCAAAAGGGTTGTGATTATTAAAAGTGATGTCTTTGTAATTGGCTTAAGTTAATCTGTGATTTAAAAAAAAAAGAAAACAACAAAACAAAAAGAGAAGGAAAGTATGGAGATTTTTTAAAAGGGTGTGTTTTGTAGAACCCAGTGATTTTAGGTGTTTACTTAGATCTTTCATATGTGTGGCTTTTGTACATCATTTTAAAGGCAGTATATCTCGGGAATTGATTTTTGAATGATGGACAGATCATTAGAGTGCTGAGGAGCTATGTGTGGGATGACTGCCACCAGTCCTGTGCTCCATGTTGTGTTGCTTTCAATTGAGGCAGTCATAGGAAAAGAAAAGCTGCTGCCCTTGTGATGCAAAAGCTCACAAGGAGCTGCTGATTTGGATGGAGAACCTGTCTCAACAGAAGGAAATTACACTGGCATGAGAAGCCTTTATTGAGAGACATCAGCAGCCTTTAGCACAAGGGAGATCCCAGATGTCAGCTCACTGGGGATGCTGCTGGTCCCTGTGGTTTGTCAGTCACCTAACTGGTGACAGGTTCCATGAGCTGCCTGCAGAAAGCATTCCTTGAACTAATGGGAGTTGGTATGCAAAAGCTCTAAAAATAGGAAACACCAGATTTCAGAGCAGAGGAGGCACATTCAGACTTCAGTATGAGGTAGAGCTTGAAAATTCAGTTAGACTGGAATGCAAACCAAAGTCCTTTCAGATTATGATTAATTATTTCCAAAATCTGAATTTTGTATACCACTATTAAACTATAGTTAGGAAGCAATACATGTGAACCCTGAAAATAGGGTAATAAATCTTACATGTTACCTTTTTTAAATGCTCCACTGATTTATGTAGCTGGAGAGCAAGATCTCCATTCAGTATCCACCCAGTGTGCTGAGACAGGACTGTGCTGCAAGTGTGTAATTCAAGTATTCAGGGCATGGGGTGGCCTATGAGAGTTGTGCCAAGTTGTAGTGAGCAAAGCTGTTGGGAAGAATTAGCACTGATGATTATCAATACTACAAGAAGATATACAAAAACAATGAAGTGAGTTTTGAAAGTCTGAAGGGCATTGCTAGGAATAAGGTAGAAGGCTTAAATTCAGCAACAGAACTACATAAATTGGTGCTTAGTGGTCTTTGAGGACTCCTGAAACTTTGTAGGCCAACAAACCTTGGCTTAGGGTTTGTCAGACGGAAATAAGATAGAAATAATAACTTAAGCCTGTCTTTGTTCCCAAGAAGGTGATGAAAAGATGGCTTTATCATATCCCAGCCACCAGAGAATAGCTGTGGTAACTTGAGGCAAGGCAGGAGTTGTGTAGAGGCTGGTGCAGCTTGTATTTGTCAAACTGTATTTGTTCTGCAAAGCTGAGGGACAGCTCTTTGTGCAGCACTTCCACAGGGTCTTGGGAGCTCTCAGTACCCACACACCATATTTCTTTGGCAAGAATGGAGGGGAAACTTCTAATTTCTCTCGTGTATTTTTGGGTGCTGGAAGGAGCAGCAAAGCTATCATGATTAACCTTAAAATAAATGGCTAAGAAAAAAATCCTAGGATTTGTGGACCATGAGTGTTTATTTACAGAGAAGCATGAGTGTATTTAAATAAATGAGCCTTAAAATTCAGTTTAAAACACTGGAGAGTAGTAACTGGAAACAATGCTTTGCAGCACTGCAGTCACAGCAGTGAGAATAAGGCTGTTTATGGTATGTGGTATGAGCTGATAGAGGACTCTGCTCAGAGGTTACACTCGTAAATTATTTTTCCATGTAGGAACAAGCAAACCTTCCCTTAACAGAAGCACCCTGTGGTGAGCCATAGAGATTTTAAAAAGCACTGTTTGGCTCATGATGCTAATTATCCACCATGCTCTGGAGTAGTGCTGGGCATGGCCCTGCCACAGCAGATACCACTGAAATTGTTAACTGCACCTAGTGCTTGTTCAGGACTGGGATTGCAGAGCTCCAGGGACACAGTCCCTGCTTAGGCCTGGATAAAACCTTTATTCCTTCTGATGAGCACATGAACCTTCACTCAGCTGTGTTCATAGCTGGAACTTTCATGGCTAACCTGTGACGAGGCTGCCCTGAAAGTGCTCCTTAAGGGAAATGTTGGGATTGTGATGTCAGACTGCCCTGGCAACAGTGTAGGTGATTCTTATTCCAACAGCTGTTTTCAGCTCCTGTATTCCTAAAACACGGTAAAAGAGCAATTTCAAGCTATGCTTTCTGGTTTGAATAAGTTAAGAAGAACATTATTGGTATTTTTAATATTGTGCTTAGCCTTGAAATCCAGATTTCAGAGGTTGGTTTGTTTTTTTTTTTTTTTTTT
>VWZN01009543.1:25446-42844 GCA_013396955.1 Regulus satrapa
ATTTTAAAATTTATTTATATTAATAATAATTGGGTTTTTTTTAAAAGGTGTCCTAACCAAAAGATGATAATGGTCTCCTTTTATGTTTGGGGACTCAAAACTTACTAACTTGAGGCATAATCAGATAAAAGAGGGGAAATTAAAAGGAAGCTTGAATATCATTACTAAATACCTGTGTTTTAATAAATGTTGTATTTGACTTTAAAACAAATTGTGGAAGAAAATGTGGAAGAAGTAGAGATTGTCAAATCTTAAAAATGTATCATGATTTCAGATGAAAAAAATATGACTTATGTGTGGAATTAGAGTTTTAGTTTTCTACATTCCAGCTTTCATCATTATCAGGGCTGCAGCTCCCTTTTATAACCTATGATGCATTACTAAGTCTGGACTTTACAAATGTTACGTTTGCACCTTTTATTTGAAACCAAGTAAAACTCCACTGATAATGCCTTTAGAATCTTGGGAAGTTGCATCCCACTAACTTTTTAAATGACTAATGTATACGTCTCAGAATACTGCAATCCAGAAACATGTCTCCCTTTCAGTTTAGTAAACTTCCATGCTGAGTTAACAAATACCATAAAGGAAAGGAACAGGGAAGAATTATTTCCAAATGGCTGAAAATACTCAGCCATAACTTGTTTTAGTTTGCAATTGGAGGGAACAAGAATCACACTGAAGCAAGGGAGGAATTAGAGAGAAGGCACAGCCAGCAGGTAAATATAGTTGAGATTCCGTTCTTGTGGTCTTTTCAAGACACCATCTGCCTGAAATAGTATTTAAAATCTTGGCTGTTAGGCTGCTGTTGGTTTTTATAGTGACTTCCTCAGCTGGGCATAGAAAAGGTAGAACAGATTTATGTTCAGGGGCACAGAGGAACTCACCAGTGATTTGGAGGTGCAAATAGCTTCTTTGGTCAGTGATCTTTCTTTATGTTTGAATATTTACCCAAAACCTTTGAGTTCATCTGTGAAGCTGTGTAAATAGGGGAAATCTAAGAGTAGGTTTCTTAATTTTCACAAACTGATGTGTAAACCCACAAATGAAACTCTGCAGTAATGTAGGCAAAGAAATGAAGCTCTGTATACAGGTTTTGCTATACAGGGACATTTTGAAATAGGCACGAATTGCATCGACTTTCATAACAATATATAACTAAAAAATAAAGTTGGTCTGATTATCCCTCAGATGCATCATCAGATGTATCATACTTAAGCATTTTTCAGTTAAGGGAAGAATAGGGAGAACAATGAAAAAGTAACCTACGCTATTTCCAGTGTTTGTCCCTAAAATAATTGTACTGTCTCTGCAACCATTCCTGCCAGTAAGTGGGGAAAAGAATATGTGACACTTGGTTTCAACTAGCTTTTGAAAAGAAAGCCTACCATTTTTGCATTGACTTCTTTCTGTTCAGCAGAAGTAGAGAAGGTGGGGAAAAACATTGCTATGCAAAGTATTTCATACAGTGTGTAGGCAGTACATTTTCTGTTTTTCAGCAACAGTATGCTGTTATAGATAAAGCAATGTATTTTATTAGTTTCTAGTGCCAAACTGAAACGGAAAAAGAATTGGTTTGGAACAACTTTCTACACAGAATTAACTGCAGATGGAGAAATTAAGAAAACAGCAAAATCAAGTAGTTCTTCAAATCCCAAGTGGGATGAGCAGCTGACAGTGTAAGTAGATTTTTTTGGTTGCTTGATACTATTTATTAGACAGACATTGCAGGCAAATATTTACTAAGCTTGGCTGCCTGCATAGTTTGCTCTGGCTGTTGATGTCTAAATGCAGACATAAGTTGGTATTTATCTCATATGATGTTTTTCTGAATCCTTACAATGTTTTGAGAATATTTTTTTCCTACAGAGTGTCTTGCTTGCATACAGTGGCTGTACATGATATAGTCTTGGTATTTGTTAGCACTGTGTTTAGCAAATGTTTCTTACAAAGACTTACTAATTGTAACCATGTCACTCCCAACTTTAGAAGGAAAACAGTCTCAACTGGATAAGTGATAGCTACTAGGAAGGTCACTTCTTCCTTTGAATTTCCCAGCAAAGGGATATAAGCACAAAACCTGCAAAGTTACCTTGGAATTTATCCTGATATTTGACCATTTTAATCTTCTTGTGGTTTAGTTTGGGTTACCTATGCTAGGGGTGTAGATATACCTGGATAGGACTCCATGAAGAACTGCCAATCTTGCACTTGGTTAGAATGTTTTATTCACAAGCAAGATTTTATTGAATCAGACTGGGTCTGGAAACAGCATAGGTCCTATCAGGTGTTGCTGAGCTTGGGCCAGTACATTTCACAGCATCTGACATGTCTGTGTGCAGCTTTGTTGGCAGCAGGAACCATGCCAGATTCCAGTAACAGTTGCTGCAGAGTGGGGAGTGGTGCATCTTTGGGGAACACTTTGCTTGGGAGCACTTACTTACTCCAGACCTGGTCTGAAGCAAGTAGGTATTCCTGTGGCTCATTTCATGGTATTTCAGATTTAGTGAACTTATTAGCCCTTTGCAATGCTGCAGAAGAGAATAACTTAGTCTTGGACCTGAAGGTGATTTCCAGGATCAAGGAGTAGAGCAAGTACAGAGTTATTAGTATATTCACAGGGACCTGAGTTTCTCATGAGGAGGCAGGTTTGATTTGGCAGAATTTGGTGATCTGCTAGAAATGAGGTAAATTG
The DNA here is from genome assembly GCA_013396955.1 of Regulus satrapa. NCBI lineage: Eukaryota > Metazoa > Chordata > Aves > Passeriformes > Regulidae > Regulus > Regulus satrapa. The sequence goes on from VWZN01009543.1 coordinate 28,142, forward strand.
CAATGCATAATAAGGGTAGACTAATTTCATAATGGGTATTGCTTACCTAGGATCTTACCCTTATATTTTTAAGGTGTTCTGCCCCTCTCTTCCTATGACCATTGGAATGGTATTTGAGATTGTGACCTCTCTGGATTACCAAATTCCCCTCACTTCTATGGGTCAGCAATGTCTTTGTGTGTGTAGGTGTTGGGGATTTTTTCCTTTAATTTGTTGAGCTGCTCTTTTACTAAGACCTCCCTTACCAAGGCAGCAAATATTCCAAATGCAAAAATATATTTGTTTGTATTTCAGCAAAAATGGTCCACCTTGTCCAACATGTTCAAGTGACTGTAGAGTTTCTCCTGTTTTTCAGAGAGTGGGGCTTTTTAAAAATTATTATTTTCATCATTGCTGATATAACTTTCTGTATATATGAGGTCAATGCTGATGGATATGTAGCCTTTGACTTTTTGCAGTGAAGTACTTCTACTCCCATTTTGTGCAGCCAAGAGCACTTTTGCAGTACTAAACTGCACTACAAAACTTGCTCTCCAGGACCTAGCATAGCTTGAGCAGGGGAGAGATCAATGCCAAGGCTTGTCATATTATTACTGCATTTGGGTCCTTTATCTTTCTGCTTCCCTCCAGTTTTTACTTTAGCTTCATCCTTTGAATTTTCCCCTCTGATTTCTGTGAGTAATGGTTTTATGGTTTTATATATATTTGTGGATTCACAAAAAATGTTCACCAACACTTCCATGGCAAACTGATACCTATTGAGCAGGTTCTTCTTGCTTGCAAATATATGCTTCGTTGCTTTTTCATTGTAAAAAAATATTTAGTAATTTTTTCTTTTCAGTGGCAGAGTCTTCCCACCTTTTTCTCCACATTTAATAATGTAAGTTTTTAGCTAGAACTGGAGGAATAGGGGAAATAATTCTTTCATAAATAAAGATATGTTTTATATGACAGAAATTTGAGCTGAGTGTAGGTTATTCTGATACTTTGCAAATTCTTTATGTTATCATAGTAATGCACTTTAAGTTTGATCCTAAGTGTAATTATCATAGTGTTCACAGTTCTTAGTTAAAAATTTCCCATTGCAATACAAAATTTCATTTCATTAGTATCAAGAAATACAATGAGAAAGTTACTACAGTTCAAATACTCCTAATAACAAGAATGAATTCTTAAAAATCTGTATATATTTTTTTTAAAATGTATTTTATATGCAGGAATGTGACTCCACAGACTACGCTGGAATTTAGAGTGTGGAGCCATCACACTTTAAAAGCAGATGCTTTATTAGGAAGAGCCACTGTAGACTTGAGACAAGCTTTGGAAGTACACAATAGAAAATGTAAGTTATGAAGGATATTTTGAATGAAGTAAAATTATTATTACTAATCTATCTATCAAACTGGCAACCAGACTACTAACTGTATGTATAATTACAGCTGACTTTCAGTTGATATCTTTACTTGTCTCTTCTAGAGATATCTGTGCTATTGAGAGCATTTTAAGTGTAACAACGGGATATAATGCTTTTGAAACAAACACTAGAGTATTAGTTGCTGAGAATTAAGTAAAAACAGAAGTAATTAAATACAATGTTTTGTAGCAAGCTAGTAACTAATTTGATAGATCTGTTTTAGATTTGGTAACAAAAAAAAAAAAAAAAAAAAAAAAAAAAACAACCAAAAAAACCAAAAAATAAAGAACTTTCAGAAAAGCTGTGTAGTTTTTCATGTTTTCCTTCTCTGGAGTCACTAATAGAAAGGCTGGATATTTGTCCCTCATAATTTAGCTGCCCAGAGAGCAATAGAAAATATTAATGAATGCAAAAATTGTGATCTTCCTTTTACTACATTAGAGATTGTTTGTTCTATATAACTTCTAATATTAAATATTCTTAATAGAATATGTCTAATTTGCTTGTCACATTTTTTTCTTTAGTACAAGATGGTGAATCCACACTTTAAATTCCACTCCAGAGTGGCAGTAGAATTCCAGCTAAACCAATCTTAACCCTTTTCACAAGTTATATATATATAAACCTGAGGCGACTATTGAGAATGGTGGGGGAAAGGAGAGGGGAGGACAAAAAAAAAGCTAATTTTTTCTGATTCTTACAGAAAATTGAAAAAGAATCCATAATTAAGTGTGGCTTTTTAAACAGTATTATAACAATTAAGCAGTACATTTCATAGTTAGAAAATTTTCTTTTTAAATAAGAAAATTTATCAGAAGGAGCTGGGTTATAATAATGTTAGCCACAAAAAGGTAATAACATTTTAATAACAAAATAGTTAATATTTTATTAATGTAGATCCAGGGGAGGTAGGATCTAACAACTTGAAAAATTCTTTCAGGAAATTGTTGACTGAGTTTGCTGTACATTGCACCAAAAGTAATTTATGTGCAACGTTTCTTATTTAGGCAAGTCAGTAGTTAGACACTTTCTGGATTATCTAAGAATTCACTGGTAGAATAATCTGATTGCTATCCTTCATTCATTTAGTTATTGATACCTATTCTTAAATGCAGCACTTGAAAGGCTCTTTGCTGATGAATATGGAATGGCTTAAGAATTAATTTGGTTACTTTTTCTGCTAAACACCATAGGTATTAAATTGCTGCCCACACACCTCACAGTTTTCTTGCCAGCTCAGTTGAACTACAGCCAACAGTTGATCTGGTTTAGGAAGATAACCTGTTAAAATTGCAGAAGTTAAACCAGCCACCTTTTGCAAAAAATAAGGAATATGTTAATTAAACAATTCAGTGGCAGGTTTCTTCTGTTCTTTGAGATAGTACTTTTTTCCAAAATACATACTGCTAAATAGTAATCCTGTAGATTTAGGAGCTTTGTGGTTGCTGCGGCAATTTAAAATCCCTTAAAATCCATTGTAGTACAGCAGTGTGTGTCTGCTGGTAACTGCTGCCCAACTACCCTGTCAAACCTGCTCTTTCAAGAAATAGCTTGGAGGTATCTGGCAATAGTTTATGGCAGCCTCCCCTGTTTTGATGTTTATTGTTCACTTATGATGCATGCTATGAATGGGGAAAAAAAAAAGGAAATGCTAGTTTAATGCATAGAAGTATCCAGGTTAAATTTAACTTGGAATGCAATCATATGGAGAGAAATATGATGGCATATCTTTAAAAACTAATTTTTTAATCTGAAAATACAAATACTAAAAGGTCTTAACCATTTTAGCCTGATTAGTGTGAACTCCTAGCTGACTGTGTTTGGGTTTATGACCTGTAGCTTTAACTGTTGTACTCTCAATAGTTGATTTAGAGAGAATTACATAGCATCCCCAGCATGTTTTACCTCTGAATTATATATGTCTCTTTACAAACATGTGTATTGCTTGTCAATTAGATTGAATTATTATGCTCCTGCATCAGTTATCTTAAATTTTCTTTCGGTGAAAATAGTTTCCGATTTAACTTTTGGTTACCTGAGGCATCCTCTCTTTCTGTTTTAATCCTTGGAGTTGCAATCTATGAAAATGCTGGTAAGGATTTACTAAAAATAGTTTTAAAATTGAGGGAGGACTCTCTGCAGTCTTTGCATTTACTTCTTCCTCAAATAGATGTTCTTTTCAGTGGTCTTTTAGAATTAGTTTTGGAAGCTGCTATGAGAAATGGATATAGGCTTTGGTTGTAAAATGAGGTTCCCAGTGACTTTAATATTTGGATGTGTGTTTCAGAAGTCATTTGACTTTAAGCCATCACATGTTATGTAAGTAGTGCATAATTTCCAAAGGGCTTAATGGAAATGGCAGACCTGGGAAATCATTAACAGCAATGTACTGAATCAACATGGATACTTTAGCATACCTATAGAATACAGTATGTAAACAGACAGTTCTTTTTAAAAATAAAGTATTCATTTGCACACAGCAGTTGTAAATATATACAGCTCTGTAGTGATTTCTGCTTTGTTTCTAATAACTCTGATGTTCAGTTTTATAGAACTAAATGCATATATCCCATTTGTGTGTTGAAGATCTCTTTTAATATTATTTAGAATTTAATTTTTCCTTTACCCCTTCTTTCCTTCTCATCCCCTATCCACCCCAACTCCATTTCTAGTGGAGAAGGTGAAAGAACAGCTGAAACTCTCTTTGGAAAACAAGAGTGGCATGGTGCAAACAGGTGAACTGACAGTTGTGCTAGATGGTTTGGTTGTTGAACAAGAATCTCTTACAAATCTCAGTTCATCAGCAACCAGTAAGTTAAAATAATTAAGTCAGATTATAATATTTGGCTTAAGATTTCAAACAGATATAATAGAATATTTCTGTTGAATTTGTTTTTTATTGTTCAGTAGAAGTTCAGCAAAATGGTGAGGCTGTACATGAAAGCAGAGATGCTTCAGCAAGAAGTTCATCCAGGTTGGAATTTATTTTTGTGTTTTATGCAATATGAAGTGTGCTAGCAAATTTATCAGTTGAAATCTTTGGGTTTGTGTTTTGGTGGGGCTTTTTTTTTGTGTGTGTTTGGGTTGGGTTTTTTTGGTTTTTTTTTTAAAAATGGTTTTGAAGATGAGAGATTTCAGCTGCTGAGATCTAAATTATGTCACCACAGATTTTAGAAACATTATTTGTTTGATAATTACATAATTTAGTTTATCTGATTGGAAATCTATAAAATGTTGCAGCAGAAATTAAGGGTGTAGTGGGTCAGTGTACTTTTATGTACATATTTAGTTTATTTTCTTTTGTTGCTTAAGAAGCATTTCTACTAATGTCTGCCAGCTTTTTGCAATGCAGCACCTGAACGGAAGGAAAAGGAAAAAAAGAGCCTGAATTACTTCCTCATCAGCCTTTTTAAGGCCATGATCAGGAACTTAAGAGACTTGTATTGAGTTTCACAAGCAGTATTTGTAACACTGAGGCCAAGGTCTGTTTCCTCCTGAAGTGGCAAGAAAAAGGCATTCAGACCAATTAAGAGCTTCATTCTGGGCTTCTCTACCATTATAACCCATCAAAGACTGTCTGGAGAGAAGTAGGAATAGATTTTTTTGCCCTCTCATCTCTAGTAAGACAAACAGGTCAATTCAGATCAATTTAATGTTACTGGTGTGTTCAGTTACCTTGTGTGAACCCATTTCTGTTTAAGTTATTGACACTAACTGGAGTAAAAACCATCCAGTTGCTATGCATTTGAGTGACAGGGACACATTTGTCCTTGTATGCTTGACTTGATTCTTTTTTTGAATTTATGGATGTTTGTCTCTCTTCCCCAATGGGCACTCATGATGAGGGAGTGAGAATAAAAAGTTACTTCTGTTTTTTTCTTTTTTTTCCATTAGAAAGGTTTGGGACTGCTAAAAGTGATTTGAAACACATCTGCATGCCAGTTTGAAACAGTAGTAACAATCATTTGTTTTCATTCAGCTATTGTTGCTGGTGATAATCTTTCTTATTGGGATCCTGCTCTTGGTGTTGATATTTTAATTTACTGCAGTTTTCCACAGTTATTATCCAGCAGTTTTGATTTACAGTTTTTAAAATTAAGAGATGAATTAAAGTTTTAAGGTAGCTTCTTTGCATGTCTTCTGGAGGTCTTCTGGAGTTTGTAGTCCAGAGTTGAAAAGGAATAATACTTCAATTCTCTGTTTATACTGCTCCTTTGGAGTTGGGTAAGGTAGCATGGAAATGCTGCTTCTTCCCTTCTTACTCCACAAAGCTGGACTTCTAATTGTTCTCACATTTTTTGTCATCTCTATAATTTCAGTATTTAACCTCCACTCCTTGGGATGATAAGGAGTTGGCACTGAGTGTAATTTTCAAAATATGCGTCTCTGGTGGATGGCTTTAAGCATTATGAAAGACATATAAATTAAAAAAAAAAGAAAAGATGTACTACTGTAACTGAACAAACTTTCAATTCACAAACCCTTAAAGGGCATTTATTGTTTATTTCCATGTGGCCCTGTAAACACAGAGCTGCCACTGTATATTTGTCCTCACAATGTCCCAACCTGCCAATGTATAGAGATACTCATCTTATTTCCTTTCACTGAGGGAGAATTTTGTTGCTTTCTTATAGTATGAGTATTTTAGTAATATTACTAACAAAACCAGTTCTTCTCTTGCTTAATGAGAAGAAAACTTTCCTCTTTATAGCTGCACTTTGAAAGGATCCCTAAGGCCATTTTGGAAGATACAGCAGGTGCTTTGGTCTGTTAAATTAAATTCTAATATGTCATTAAAAGTAAAAGACAAAGTGAAAATGGAAACTCCTACCAGTTTTAAGTATCTGAAATCCTCAAAACCAGTTTTTGCCTTTTGCTTAACAGTCAAGTGTGAGACCAAAACAATTACCTAGGCTACAAACATCTAGATATAATATATAATGCTATAAACAGTTGTGAATTTACCACCAATTTTTATTTGTCTCTATAGCATGATTGATTGTAGCATTTAGTTTAGTTGTATAGCTGTTGAACATGTTGTTTATAGTAACGTAAAATCATATTTTGTTTTTTACCAAGATCTGCTTGTGACATTTCTAATGGGATAGACAATCAAGTACCTTCCAGCTCTGTAATACAGAATACGTTCTGTGTAGAAGCTGTTAATGGAGACAGCACACCATCTCCTAATCATGTTGCAGCCAGACCCAAAAACACACCAGTACCAAAACCACTTGAAACTCAACCTGTCAACAGCACTGGTAAGAATGGGAGAGTTACGGGAACATGTTCCATTAAGCTTTTTTTATATAGTTGTATCTTAAGTTGAGCTACTTTTTCTGTAAAATTTTTGTTGGAATTCAAAAGTACTGAAAGGATGTGGCTTGAATTTGTAACTTCGCGTGACTACTTTTGCAAATTGTTTTGGAGTAGACACATTCTTCAATATATTGAGTTTTCACACTTTATCATAAGTTTTTTTTCTCCAATGAAGAAAGATGAAAGTGTCCAGAATCTTCCATTTTTCTGTCCCACATGATGAAACCGTATTACTGTTTGTCTGGAGGAAAAATCAGATTTATTTCACAATTAATTTGAGTAACTATGGTTAAATTTTTCCTGACATTAGATAAATCTGATTTAGGCAGGGAACTGCTGTGCTCTGAGTCGAGATGTGTTGCAGACTTTCCATGCCTTCAATATTATTCAAATATTCCATTTAAAACCAGGTAGTGGCAAATAATGAATTTCATTTTCCTCTTAAACACAAAAACATTGATTCTGACTACAGTTCACTTTTGGTTCAGTGAAACTAGAGAAAAAAAAGTTTTTTGATTTTTGTTCCTCTGGCATCTAATAATGACCTTTGGCTTTTCTCAGCTGTTTGAGAGAGATTACAGTGATAGCAGAGAGAAAAGACAACCGTAAATAGAAGTAGGCAAGTTGGTACTAAATGGTAGAACAGAGATTGTCAAACTCTCTGTAATAGAGTGGAAAATGTTGGTATGGTTGGAAGATAACGGAAATAATTGTGAACTTCATAAAGTAATAATTAAATTAGGTCTTCTCTGAAGCTTTTCTCTATTTGGAGAACTTTAATTTGATTCCCCTCTCTTTTCAGCTCAAGGCTAGAGGGCATATATATTAAGGCATTGCTCCCTTTTTCTTCAACAGCAGAGAGAGGCATTTGATTAGGATAGGTAATTGAAAAATAATTGATTTGTTCAAGTGGTAATATTGATGGAATCATCACTGACCTTGTGCTGAAGCAGTGATACAGGAGTAATCAACTAATCTACCAGTGGGTGAAAATGTTTTTAAGCCAAGGCATAAAAGAGATCTCTGGCATTTTTTGATGACACTTTTTTCCCACTGTTGTGCTTCAGCAGGATTGTAATTCTATGTGATCTTGCCAGAGTTGCTGTTTTAGGCATAATTGGTGAAGTAATCATCTAATGTAATGTTTTATACAGCTGTTTTGGAGATGAACTTACTAATAGAGCAGATGATTTGTTCATTATTTTGCTTCTAACTTTAAATTTTATTATGTAATCCTTCTTACTCTTTTATGGGGATGAGTTGAATTTTTTTAATGGAATTTTTCAAATGAAGTTGAAATTTCAGTTGCTTTTTTCTTGTGTAGTTTAAATTATTGCTAGTTTAAGCAGAAATTTGAGGAAACTTGGTAAAATTGTTCATAGTTTTCATGTCATGCTGAAACAATATAAAATCTTGATATGTCTTAATGCAGTTAATTTCTTTCATGCCATCTGGAAGCAATGATGTGTTACCCTGGAAAAGTTTTGTTAAAAAAGTAGGGCCTTTCTAGAAATTAAAAATATGTTGCCTGTAAAATCATGCTTATCATTATGCATATCAAGAAAATTCATATGCTGCAGTGATAATTCCTTAAAGAAACTGACTTGCTAATTTAAATCCAGATGACAGAATTAAACAGTGAACACTTCAAAATAATGGAACAACATTTTGTAGGCGCTAGGACTAAATTTTGCAAATGTGTATCAGTAAGGTTAAGAGTATGGAATTATATTAGTTTCAGTCCTTTGCATGTTAAGGTGGTAATGTACTGTAGGGTAAGAAAATTGCTTGAAGCATGTGTTGCGTATTCCTTAGTCCTGTTGAAAATTGTTGCAACTCTAAAACAGGTACAAGCTACTAAGTATAAATAGATTTGTCACTGTATAATGTTCATTAGTTGTGCAGAAAATGAATGTGCTGAATGATGTTGCGCTGCTTTTTATAGGGCCTTGACTTTTAATGGGTGTCCTACAGACTGCTGTACCTGATGTCATTTGTCTTAGTTAGGCAAGGTCTTGATATGCTGAGATATTGTTCTGTTAAGCTCTGCAGACGATTGGTGTATTGCTGGCCGAGTGGGCTCGGGGCTAATAAAGCCTTCTTAGGACCCCTGCCTGCTTTAAACCTTTTACAAGATTGTGTTTGCTTCAGTTTGATGGCATTTTTATTGTTCTTTTAAAGATAGAATTGACTTACTTTGTGAGTCTAAAGTAATTTTCTTCAGTCACTGAACTAAGTAAGTTGTGTTAGCCAATAATAGTTTTATATTTTAATCTGTCTTTTGGAGGGGGGTTTTTTTCCAAGTCACACACGGATGTAGGGTTAATTGTAGGGTTCTGTATCTCAGCTCTGAAAAAGGAAAGAAATTATCTGTAGGAAATGCCTCTTAGTTTTCCAAATCTCATAGAGTAATTTATTAATATTTGTTTTCATGTCATACTGACCAAGATTCTTTTTTGAACTTCAGTTTAGGTTCAGAGTTTTAAAAAAGGCTATACTGTTTTGTGGAAAGCAGATAGGTGCCTCTTGCTGATCTAGGCTAAGGTGTAACATTGAGTTGACCAAGACCTGCAGAAACTAAGCAATAACTGTAGCAGGGAAATATAGAGAATGGCTCGCAAACTTTAAGTTTTAACTGAAGGTAAGTGTGTTGTGACTTTTCGTCATCTTAGACAGCAGTGCTGCTTATGGCATACAGGTGCAACTTAAATATATTCTTTTCAAGTCATTTACTCTGGAAATCGGTTATTTGAAAAGTAAATCTCATGAGATTCTGATACAGAAATGTTATTTCCCATTTCTCAGTTAATGGCGAGTCATCTGCCTCTGCACCTGAAGCTGGTAATTCCTCTGTCTCCGAGGCTCCTACGGGTTCAGTCGAAGCTCCTGTGTCTCCAGCAGATTGCACTAATGATACAGCAGAACCTCAGTCAGCAACAGAAGCAACCAGTTGTTCTGAAAGCCACTCTTCTGCTTTACCTGTTGTGTCTGCTGAACCTGCAGCTGCAACAGACTGTGCTCAGCCTAATGCTCGAAACAGCGTAGCGGCAGATGCAGCAAAGCCAAGGGAATCCTCCTCCACACCAAGTGCTTCTGCAGAACCTGTAAGACAGCAGCCTGGTAGTGTCAGTACAGAACCTTTGCCACCAGGGTATGTTGTTCTGCTTTTAATGCTGTCATTTTGTGTCGTCTAAGTCTGCGTATGAAGAAATAGAAACTTAATTCCATACAGGGATTGTCAAATGCAGGTCAGCAGGCTGAGGTGGGGTTATTAAATCTAAAATGGGATTTGTACTGCTTCTATAACTGGCTCCTCTTGTCCCAGAAAATAATAACTGAGAACTGATTTGCTGAAATGGCATTGTGATCTTAACAGACAAACTCTTGGATGTTACAGATGTGAAGACTTTTTGTTTGATATTCTCAAATTTATTTGGGCCGTAATTCTTTATTCCTTTGTTTCTTAGTAGTAGGGACCAAAGCACAAAGAAGTGAAAATGACTAGTCTCTAAATTCTTGTAGGTGCTTTCAGTTCAAATGAGCAATACTGACATTTCCATAATATTGTAACTATTAACTATTTTAGCATTTTCTGATCATGGAAACTGTTTCTTAACCTGGAATAGATATACCTTGTGTCATTGTCGCTCATCTTTCAGAGAGCCTGTCTTATACATGCTCCCTGTGAAGTAGATTCAGTAAGTTATTAGTGAAACTTCACTAGAGTTTCTGCAGTTAGATAAACAAGAAAACAAACATTTAAAAAGATAGAAGTATTGTATATAAATTGTAGAAAAGTTACCTGGTTTTTAATTTTCAGATGCTCTGTCCTTATAGGTGGGAATTCTTTCCACACATTCTTTTTTCAATTAATTACATGCTTTCCCAATGAGGAGAGGGTCATCAGTTCCAGGCATAGTGCACACTATGGCCAGCTGCATTTCTTCATCATTCCCTGATCATGTTTCTGTGGGGTTTTATTTGGTGGGCTCCCCACATTTCCCCCCCCTCCCCCCCCGCTTTGCTCTCTTATCACCCCAGCCTAGTTGAGTCTCCATTATGTATAGCCCTAGGAACCCTGTAAAATGCTGCTGCTCCTCTCCACTCTTCTTGAAATCTTAGCATATAACCTCTTGATTAGCAGAAAATATTTTGTGGTTTTATACAATGCTCTGCAATAGTGAGGAAATGCCCATGCATGATCTTGTGAGTAGCAGGCCAGGTGTTCTGCATACATTTTTAGGAAGTAATTTAGTGTTTATGTAAGAAAAACAATAATCTATCAACTGCAGACAAGCACTTCAGCTTTTCAACTAATGTTTATCTTGGTTTCTTTGCCATTTATGTGTACTTCTATTGCATTATGGCAGTTCTCAGCATCATAAAACTTCAGCTATTGATAATGTTTGGTCTTAGTTCTATCTTCAACATAAGATTGTTTCATGAAATAAGGTAATCCCTGGGAATATCAGAGATATAATTTACCAGGATAGCAAATTGAAATATAGGAAAAATAGGTGATAGCACACACTTCAGGTTTACTCTGAAAGATGATGGTTGTTGGATATAGGGAACAGAGCTTCAAGATGTTAACACTCTCATTTTTTGAGAGACATGAGCTTGGAAATGCCAAGAATGCATCTCTAAGCACTTTTGGAATGAGGTTATTTTAGCATCCAAGAGTTTAGCAGATAATTAATTGACTTTGTTCCCAACTGAAATATAATAGGGAAATGCTTGTGAATATTGATGTATACTTATTATGTGCTAAATCCTTTAAAGAAGTCTTTATGGTGATATCAGTTCAATAGGAAGTAACTGATCTGTATTTTGGTTTGAATTTTCTTTTGTGTTCGAGAATGAGTTTTGGACCATGGTATTTTCATTCAATGCCAAGGTACCTTTTTGTCTTAGTGGGAATCCCAAGCAAGTATTTGCATCTTCACTTATGTGCAAGTCTCTTTGTCTTGAAGGTGGGAGCAAAGAAAGGATCCTCATGGTAGAACCTATTATGTTGATCACAACACACGAACTACAACATGGGAAAGACCACAGCCCTTACCTCCTGGGTAATGTAGACTTTTTAAATTAAATATGAAAATCCTACTATATTTTTGTTTGTTGCTGGAAATAAATAGTAGCTTATCAAAACTGTTTTCTATACCATATATTAAGAAATTCTAGCTTTCATTTAATTATATTAATTGCTGCTGTTGTTACAGGAATGTTGATACTGGATATGTTTTATACTAGTTTTGATCAATTGTTCAAATACACCAACCAAAGTATTTTGTTCTTCCTTTAAAACTTAAGCATGAAATAATGCATATTTGATTGCCTTTGTTTAGGTGGCACCACAAAGTGTAGCACACTGGTTCTAAACCTCAGGTTTCCCAGGAAAGTGTTCTCTGTGAAATCTGCCAACATTACTTGTGGTCACAGCTGTTCACAAAGTTAAAAATGAGGTGACAGAGAGCTGAGCAGGCAATTGCTTGAAGTCTGTATCTGCTCATTGTGGTTGTTCATCTGCCAATTAAGTTGGGGTGCTTTTATGTCCTTTAGAAATTGAAATCATGCATGTGACTCCAATAGTCAGTAGGAATTTAGCATAAAGAGAAAATTGGCTAGTAACACTACTGAAAGAATTAACAGTTAACATTTATGTTTCTTGAAAGCTGGGAAAGAAGAGTTGATGATCGTGGCAGAGTTTACTATGTGGACCACAACACCAGAACAACAACGTGGCAGCGACCAACAATGGAGTCAGTGAGGAACTTTGAGCAATGGCAATCTCAACGGAATCAACTGCAGGGAGCTATGCAACAATTCAACCAACGATACCTCTATTCGGTAAAGTATACAAAATCTGAAATTAGTACAAAGGTATAGGTATACTTTTTGTTCTTTAAGGAAAGGGATATTCAACCATATGTGTTAAAGGATGTTTAGCATCAATAATTTAAATTCTGATTATTTTGAAAAAAGTTTAAAATCATCCTTGAAGGCAGAAAGTCCTTTCTGAGTTTGTTCCCTGACAGCAGCTTTGTGTACTGCATTTTATGTAAGAATTTTAATGTCAGTAGTAAGAGGTACAACTAAAGCTGTCCCTTAAGCTGAAAAGGGATGTAAGTGCTGTTAGGGGTCATTTTGAGCATTAAATAGCTTTCAAAACTGTTTAGGTGAATGGAATTCCTTCACTAATACAAGTGGCAACTCTTACTTTGAAAGTGATGCATCTGGTTCAGTTCTGGAATTTCCTACATGGTTTTCCATTTCTCTCACACATTTGCTTACATCCGCCTGAAGAAAATATGAGTAGCTTCAAAGAGAATATTTATTGAGTCAGATTTTCCCATATGTGAATGGATAAAGAGAATAGTTGTTTCTTCAGAGTTAAGAATGATGGTGTCTGTGTGTCAGTGTCCCTCTAGACAATGTACTTAAGAACTGTGCTTGGCTTCTTAAAAAAAAAATTAACTGATCCCAGAAACTTTGTAAGTGAGATGCAGCAAAGCTGGAGTGTTTTAAAGATGAAACCATTGAAGTACAAATATAAAACAGCTTTATTGGAATATGACTCTGTATGTGCATACCTAAGTTTGAATTTGATGGACTTTATTCACAGACTCCTCTGAAGTATAGGATGCTGCAGTATTACATTTAAAAATTCTCAATCTCTCATTATTGAAATAGACATTTTATCTTGTCACTAGCAATAGCAGAAATATGCATCATCACTAATTTTCTGAACTTCCAGAGCTGTGCGTCAAATTCAATTTGGTTTATGCAATTAGAGAAAAATAGAATTGTCAAGGCTGGAAGGGACCTCTTAAGCTTATTTGGTCCCAAGTCCCTCCTCAGGAAAGGCCACCTAGAGCCAGCCATCCAAGACTGATATCTTGTAAATATCTCCAAGGATTGAGACTCCACAGCACCTCTGGGAGCCCTGTGTTTCAGTGTGTACCATTGCCTCCAGTCTTGCCTCTGTGAATCAGTGAGAAAAGCCTGGCTTCATCCTTTTTGCACCCTCCTTCAGGTTTCTAAACACATTGGTAAATTCTAATGCAAATCCAAGAATCACAGCTGAAGGGTGTCGAGCCAAAAACTCTTGCTTGACCAACTTTGTGTACTTGTGTACTACCACTACTTTGATCACTTGCATAAAACATCTGAGGAAGCTCTCACTTTTCCAATGCCAAGATGTTTTTTTGGGCTGGATTTATCCTTCGGTGAACAATATATTTTGTAAATGAAATTATGTTACTTCCTTCATTAAAAGATAACCCTTACTAAATACCACAGACCCATTCATTAAAATGTCTCATCTGACCTTAGAAGCAATAAATAAGGATTTGTTAGTGAGACAGAATATACCTGAAGGAAGAGAAAAGAAAATTTGACTGTCTGCATCTCTTTAGAATTCTGTTTTCTAAGTATGATATATGTTGCACAGATAGAACTCACAGTACATTGGGGGTAGGGGGGAAATTGAAATTATACTGAAGAAAGAGTAGGGGTTTTTTTATACTTTAGTGTGCTTCTGTATACTTTTCTTCTAGAACAGTTAGGGTCAAACTATAGCTACCTTTTCATGCTCTGATGACATACAAGGACTCTGCCTGTATAGCAGTTTGAGTGAGATTGTATTTTACTTTTTATGAAAAAGTAGATGCATACTTTCAGTTGGAAAATGTTTTGATTACCTTGAGTGGTCAAAGCTAAACTATGTAAAGAAAAAAAGTAGATGGGATTTAGTTACTTGAATTACTTTTATTTTGACCTGGATTAATTTATTGTAGTCATTTTGGATGCGTATCTGCCTGTTCTTTCAGTGTGTTCTGCTAAATTTACAGCTCTGTGTGGCCAGCAGCCACACACAAATCCTCAGACCCATTAAGGAGGTCGGAAATATCTGAACTGTGCCACCATTCAGTTCTTTGGCAGACAGCTTTTTGCTTTTGTGCACTATT
>VWZN01009549.1:2786-13112 GCA_013396955.1 Regulus satrapa
TTTTTTTTTTTGCTATCAGTTAATTTACTGAATAAGCAATATTTAAATACAAGCAAGACTAGAATTTTCATAGCTTCTTTTGAAAATATCATTTGTTTTTGAAAAATTGTGTGTATGTGAGTGTGTGAGGAAAGGAAAAAACTAAAAATGCTAATATTTCCTCTATATTTCATATATTCTTTTTTCATCTGCCTCTTCATAATTAAAGGTTCTTAATTTTCAGTTCCAGTATAGAACAGATATTTTTTAATGATAAATGAAACAATGTGTGAAAAGCAATGTAAAAGGAGATTTCTATTTTATGAAATTATGTTGTTTCAGTCTTCTCTTTTTTTCCCCTGATATATTATAAAAACTCATGGATGGGAAATGCTGTAAGTGAAACTGTTGTTTTCTGACATGTTTCATATGAGTCATTTAAACTAGCATTAATTACATTAGTTTACTTTGTTTTCTACGCGTGGTGTGATTAAAAAAAAAACTCCCAAGAGTGAAATGTCTTTCGGTAGTGTTAGCTTTTTCCATGTTGAGAAGTTTTTTTCCATTGGGCATCTTCTTTTCCTGATAAAATGATATCCAGTTTAATGAATGCTTTCTCTCTCAGCTAAAAAATCTGCATTTTTGGACCTGATCCAGAAAGAAGTAAAATCAATGAAAATCTTTCCATTTGTTTCAGAGGGCTTTGAGTCAAGCTTTTAGCAACACAGCTGTTTGGTATTTCTAATCAGTATAAATCACTTTTTTAAATGATATGCATTTTCCTGTACTATACAGCTACTGTATATAAATTTTGAATTTAATAGCAACATGTCTCCTTACAGGTGACATTCTGTTTCTGTATATATTCCTGATCTGAATATAGCTTATAATAGGGATAATTGTTAAATATCAGTACTAATTTGATTGCAGTAAAATACAAGGTCATCAAACCAGAGATGCTAAATAATACAATTTCCAGGAAGCAACTAACACTGGTGACATTGCCATCTATTCCTGTAAAAAGCCATGATGAAAATGAAATATCTCAAATATGAAATCAGATGATTTATGTCATATGTAGCCTTTAAGATACTGTCAGGAGAAATTAAAAACCTAATGTCATTTGCAGGCAACTGCACATAGTTCTACCATTAGAAATACAGTTGAGGTGATAAATAGGTGGTTTTATACAAAACAAATACTAAATGTAAAACAGCAGCTTAAGTTTCCTGCCATCAAAAATGGTCCTTATATAAAGTACATCAGGCAGAAATCTTAAAATAGGAGAGTAATACACTAGAAGAGGTAACAATATCTGCATTTTTAACAATATTATTTTAGCAGAAGAACATTCTGTTATCATGTGGCTAATTACACTGTTGATCCCAAAATGGTGTGCTGTCCTGTCCAATCCTAAATCTGGCTGGCTCTTGGTGAAATGCTCCATTGGGTAAGAGTATCTAATGGTACTTCTGCTAGCACAAAATTTTTGCCAGATTAGCATAGTGCTAATCTCCAGAAATAGGGGAATGGTTGAGTCTCAGATTATACATATGGCCTCATTCTGATGCAGCTCTTCTGAGATACTGTATTTCTTCCCTTCTGCTTTTGCATATGGGTTGCTTTTCTCTTCCCATGTCACATTTCTTTAATATCCTCTCCAAATTTTTGGACTGAAATTGCATAAATCTTAGAAAATTCACTGCCTATGTTACAAGTTTCAGTGGTTTTTTTTTTTTTTTCTAACAGCAATACTTCAGACATTATATACTATGTTATTAAACTCTTGTACTCACTGAAATTAATATTGCATTAATCTCAAACAATGCTTTCAGTTAAGATGGCATGCAAAACATTGTTCTGTCCAGCACATTATGGCCTGGAAAATAAACTTTCCTTTAATTGCTTAATAGAGTTAAATAGTAATTTTCTTTTAAAAATCAATGACCAATGTAATTTTAACTTATAAGGGTGCTTCTGAAATTCTGAAGGACCTTTCAGAAAATCCATGCTTATTTTTTATCTACTTGGTGGTAAATATGATCATGTAATTCAGCTGATTTTGAAGTGGCATTTGACAAAGTTAAGGAACGCTAGTAAAAGGACTGACCAAGGCCATCATGCAGAGGAGGGTTAGAACATCTCTTTGGCTTACAGCTATGATCAGTTTCCCTTCTCTGTCTTATGTGTTGGATCGCACGCAGGATGGCCGAGGCTGGAGCATCTCTAGAGATATTCGCATCCAAATCTATGCTCAGAGCAGGGTCAGATAGGGCAGGTTGCTCAGGGTTGTGTCCAGACAAGTTGTGACTTATCAGCAAGGATGGAGGCTCCAGTACATCTCCAGGCATCCTGTCCGGTGGTGGCTCCTGTTAGAAAAGTGTCCTCTTAAACTCAGATGGAATTTCCTCTGTTTCAGTTTGTGCCCTTGTGTCCTGTTGCTGAGCACTGATGAGAAGAGCCTGACTCTGTCTTTCTTACTCCCACGGTGGTGTATGAATACACATGAATGATGTACTCCTGAGTCTTCCCATCTCTCTCAGCTTCTCCTTACATCCCAGATGATCCAGTCCATTACTCATCAACAGACTACAGGAAGGGCTATGGTATTTCTACACAGGATCAGCATACATGCAAATGAGAAAGGGTCAGTCAGTTAAACAATATTTCAACAGTGTCAGAACCAGTCCTGGCAAGACAAAGGCATCGCTTTATGTCTATTGTTCAAAAATAACATATTTCCAGACTAATATTTATTCCTGTATGACCTACTTTCAGCAGAAGCAGCTCTTATTTCAGTAACAAAAGACTGGGATGTGTGAGTAGCTCATACTGAAACTTAGTCAAGTGCCAGCTTCTCATCATCACACAGAGCACAAGCAGCAAAATCAAATGTGCTTGTTGGGAAATGCCAGTGTATTCATCCTAACACACTTGTTTTTTGGGTTTTTTGGTTTTTTTGTTTTGTTTTGTTTTGTTTTGTTTTGTTTTTTCCTGCTTGTATATTGCTAAAGCTTAAGCCTTTCTGAGTCATTAGGAAAGCTGAAACTGGTAGGTATAATTATTGAAATATCTCATAGAAAAAAAGCCAAAACAAACCAAACCAAACAAACAAAAACACACAAAAAAAACAACAAACCAAAAACCCACAAAACCAAAAAACACTGGAATGGAAATCCGTGGCCATGAAAGTGTTGAAAATAACTGAATTTTCAAGAACTGCCGCCTGTGTAGCATAGATTTGGAAGCATTCATGATAGCAAATTTGATTTTGGTTAGATGGATAGGAATGACTGACTCATTTGATGGCAGATTTCAAACGCAGCTTCATGATGGCTTTTTGGTTTTGATTTTCTTGTCTGTTCCCTTTTTGTTATAACAAGGTAAAATAATTTAGGGCAGATGGGAACTCACTAGAAAGTGATTAAATAGTTTCTGAGAGTATTCTTCCATCTGTTTCTATTTTCTTATGCACATTGACTTAGTTCACTTTTTTTAAGGGGTAGCCAAATAAGAAGGAAAATTTTTTGGATCTGTTCTTAGAAGGATATTTTTTTCCCCCTTTGGTCCAAATCCAAAATCTGCAGATACTTTCCTCAACAGCTGCAAGAAATGACATAACTTGAGCATCGCTATTTTTGGTTTTTAAAACAAACAAAAAGAAGAAGTATTTTTATTTTTTCTTACATTGATAAAAATATGTGTTGAGAAAAATATTGATTATGCTGCTGAAATCTATTTTACTTATTGGTGATATATGGAGGATTTTTTTGTCTTATGAAGTTTTTCCTTGAACTTTTGCTTTTCATGCCAGATATGTGCATATGAGAACTAATATACTTCTAATATTAATTAAAATTTGTTAAAACATTCCAAAGAACTTACCATGCCACTTTGGTATGAATTGTAGGAAAATGGAACAATATGCAAGATATGTATCTTGCAAGATATGTATGTATATGCAAGATACATATCTTGCATATACAGAGACAAATTATTCAACACTCTTCTAATATTATTAAAAAGAGTAATTATTTAAATGGCTTAAAATTTAATTTTTGTATTTAATGGAAATTTCCAAAATGAAAGTTGAAAAAATCCTTTAAAACAATCAGAAAAAGCAGGTAACTTTTCAATTTCCTACTGCCATGACTTGATGGGGCATATATATAATGCTTCTCTAGGATGAACAGGTGTCATTCTTTTCTCATTATTTCATCACTACATAGGAGAAAAACCTAATTCATAAGAAAAAATAAACACTCAAAATTCAAAAGCTGTGTTTTTTAAAAATACAGCTAATGCATTTGAGGCTAGTTTTAAGGCTGAGTGCACAGGATAGTCTAAAAAGTTAGAATCAATTATATTTAATGAAGCGTGTGAATTTATAAGTTTTCTGTAAAGTCAGTAAGGGAAAATGAAAGTAACACTGTATATTAACCCAACAAATATTCTAGATTGACCTCTTCTTGTGACTTAATGTGATATTTAGCAGACATTCTAAGATTAAGAATACTAAGCCCACTCAAAACCTTTTAAACAAAAAGCAGAAGTCCCTGAAAATTCAGCATATTCTGTAAACTGTTAAAACTGCAAAATACAAATTTTTTTTCTGAAAAATAGGTCATCTGTAAGTGTGTGGTTATGCTGGTCATTTTACTCTTTCATTATTCAATTTTTTTTAATTTACATTGTTCTTTAATACAGAGCAGTTAACACCTGTATTTTGTAAGGGGATAGTTATTGAACATTAGAGTTTTAATGGTATAACCTAGCTGTAGAATTGAGGGAATTATAGCTACACACCGACTAGACTTATTGCACAATTATTTAGTTTCTGTTACGATAGACTACAAAAACCCTAATTGTGGTATTAAAAGATTTTTATCTTTAAATTTACAAATTATTAGAAATTTTCAAATTAGGTTTAAGCAGTATAGTTTTGGAAGCAGTCGGTGTTATAGCAGTGGGCTACCATGAGTAGTTACTAGAAGCTTCCCCCGTGCCCAGCATTTGGCTCCAAGACAGACCTACCACTGGCCAAGGCCGAGCCTATCAGTGATGGTTGCACTTCAGGGATAACATAGTTGAGAAATTGATTGAAAAACTACTGCACAACAGTATCTGTAAAGTGAAGGGACGATATGTGAAGTAAAGAACCCTGCAGACACCACGGTCAGTAAGGGAGAAGAGGCTGGAGGAGCTCCAGGCACCAAGACAGGGATTCCTCTCCAGCCCATGGCGCAGACAGCTCATGGTGAGGCAGCTGAGCACCAGCTGAGCACCAGCATGGATGTTTATGGGGGAGCAGATATCCACCTGAAGCCTGTGCAGGACCCCAGGCCGGAGCAAGGGGATGCCTAAAGGAGTCCATGACCCCATGGGGACCCTGTGCTGGAGCAGGCTGCTATCGTGACCCATGGGTGGTGGAGTCCATGACCACATGGGGACCCTGTGATGGAGCAGGCTGCTATCATGACCCATGGATTGTGGATAGAGGACCCCACACTGGAGCAATAACAGTTTTTCTGCCAGAACTTTTGACCCCATGGGGGCCCACTGGAACTGGAACAGTTTGTTTCTGATGGACACTGCAACCCTATGGAAGGGACTGATGGTGGAGCAGATCATGAAGAACCCTAGCTATGGAGGTCTGTCTCCAGAAGGAGAGACCGCATGCTACAGCAGAATATAAGGAGTTCTTTCACTGAGAATGGAGCAGTAGAGACAATCTCTAATGAACTGACCACAGCCTACATTCCCTGTTCCCTTATGCCATTTAGAGGTGAGGAGGTAGAGAAAATGGAGAGCAGAGTTAAGCCAGAGTTAGAAGGGAAGAGTTGTGGAAGGTAATTTAAGATTTAGTTCTATTTCTCATTAGCTACACAGAATGCAGTAACTTGTTTTGTGCCTTAGTTGTGGAGTTCTGTCATATTAAATCAGTTCACATGAAGCATGAGAGTTATACAACTTTAAATGACAAATAAGACACTAATTATCATAATAGGAGTTGAGTGTGATTTCAGTACTAACTGGAATTGGTGCAATTGCTGGTCTGCTTATAAAAAATTTGTCTTCTGAACTCCATGTCTCTTCGGTTTTTGTCAAAATATGCCCTTAGTTATGTAGCCTTTACATTCTGGAAGTAGTGAAAATGTGGGTGTGACTACAGTGCTGAGTTTTACATTAGCAGTGGACACACATATATATGTATATGTCCATTGCATATATATGTATGTATGTATGTAAATAATGCCACATCTATTCTGAACACCACTTCACAATTTTGTCACCTGCCCGGTGTACCATTCCAAGTCTCCCTAGCAACACACCAACTCTTTGCAGTAACAATCCATCTGTCTGTTTTACCAATCCAACTGTTCAAGAAAACCCAAAATCTTTCCAGGATCAATCAATCTCAGTCTTCTGCCAAGCTATTTTCTCCTCCATGTTAAAATGGCACAGGTTCTTATGCAATAAACTGCTCTGTTTTTTTTAGGGCCACATCTGTTGTGGGCCACTGGTCTTCAGACAGTCATGGAACTCAAATTTCAGTTAAAAAATTAGATAACAAAAAGAGACAAAAAAACCACCACCAATTAAAGTTCAGCACCTGTGCCAGAAAAACGCAGAGTATTTTTTAGAAATTATATACTCATACAACGCCTTCGACACCGGGCACATCTCCATATGGGAGTACAACGCATAACTTTGAACTGAAATTGAAAGGAAGATAATTTTCTGCAATCACAGAGCACATTTTACACTAGAAAATATGCAGTATTTCTTTGTGTGAGTGCTGAGTACTTCATATATATTGCAAAATTCTAAATGTAATTATCTGTATTCATTTCTCTCTCTTTCCTAATGTTAAGAAAATAACAATTTATGCATGTCATTTACCCTATTTCCAGTCTTATTTATTCTGTCTTTAAGCTCCAGTGACTCTGTGCTTCTCTGGGTCATTTTTCTTTATTTCACAATACAGGATCAAAGCATATTTCCAACACATATCTTTGTTGTCTATGGCACCAAAGCATAAGTGAGGCTGGCAGGGAGTCCAGGAACCCTCTAGGCCGCCCCACAGCCCAAAGCAGGTCCATATATGGGGGACACCAGGCTGTTCACAGCATAGTCCAGTTGGGACTTTAAATTCTTTAAATTTAAGGGAACTGAAGGTGTCCTTTCTCCAGGTTGATGCAGCTTCATTCTCTTCTCAAATGGGCAGATCTCCAGCCTCCACCACACCAGCAGACCTTTGCTGAGCTCCATTCAATTTGTCCATGTCTTCCCTCTTGAGAAAATAAGAAAAGTTGGATGGACTATCTAGAATAGGAATAGGAATTTGAGAAGAGCCAAGGGGTAGCGATTCCCTCGACCTACAGGCTGTGCTGTGGTTCATACAGTCCAGGAGGTTGCTGACTTCCCTTTCTGCCAGCAAACACCATGGACTAATGTCCATCTTGGTGTCCACCTCCACCCCAGGGTCTTTCGTACGGAGCTGTTTCATGACCTCTCCATCTCCTCATAGGATTGTGTTGTTGCAGGAGCTGTTTTTATTCTCTGTAATAGGAAAAGTTTCTTGATATTTAGAGAGTTTTAGATTAGTCTCTGCTGTTTCATAATGCTCCCGGTGGCCCAATTCCTTTGCCTTGTCAGTAACGACTTGTACCCCTAATATGACATAATCTGCAAAATTGATTAGTGTGTTCTCTGTCACCTCCTGCTCATCATTGGTAGAGATGTTAAAGAGGTGCAGATGCCTCTGGTAATCCATCTGTGACAGTCATCCAGGTAAAGTATGACCTGTTAATCACCTTCTGAGACCCACATTTGATTTATTCACTTGTCTACCCATGCAGACTGATATTTACTTCAATATAAATATCATGGATGACAGTGCCAAAATCTTGCTTGAGTCTATGCAAAAAGCACCCACTATTTTCCTGTATTCACAAATACAGTCATGTCATAGGAGACAACCACATTACTTAAGCATAATTTACTCTTGGTAAATCTGTGCTGATGACTTCCAGACACTGTTTAACTTCACATGCCTAGAAATGTACTCCAAAGGGACTCAATCCATAATTTTTCCAGAAACTGAAACAAGTTTGATCGTCCTGTAGCTGCTAGGGTTAATTTTCTGGCCTTTTTTGAATGTGGCTGTGACATTTGTCTTTCTCCACTGAACATTGACCTCCTTTTCTTTTCTCAAAGATCATGAAAAGAAATTAAACCCAAATTGCTATTTGTAAAACTTTTCAAAGCTTGCACATTTGTCACTGAATACAAATTTTATTTTGCTGAATAAAAGTAGAAACAATTAAATTACACATCTCCTCTGCAGATGGCTTAACATTTGATTTCAGCTGAAGTTCATTTTCATGGTACGTAAATACTTCTAGGTATGAATTGCAGATATAAATTTTCTGTCTAAAAATTATCTCTTGGAAATCTTCAAGACGATTATTGTGTTGGATTGATGTCATGTATTGTAGCTTGTAAGGTTTCAGTGGAAATTAGAGATGCATGGACATTAAAATATGAACAACCAACTTAGCTGAGGAAATTTTTAATGATTCCATATTAGCCTACTCTTCCCTCACAGGAAGTTCAGGAAGTATTTCAAGTGAACAGTCTAAAGATTATTCATATGAATTAACAGTGTAAGCCTGAATACACAAATTTGCTAATTGTAGTTATGAGACTAGTATTTAAACATGCTTTCTGAGAGTTTAGAAATTACTTTAAATGGTTTCTGTTACTTTAGTTACTGCAATTAATGTAAAGCTTAGTCAGTTCATATGCCTTAGATTACTTGTCTTCTCAAAGAGGTTGATATTGAATTTATCTAAAACAATAAAAGTTATGGAAAGAAAGCCAACATGACATATGCTAATAAGTTACTTCCCTGTCTAGTCCCATGTATATAATTTATCTTTTAGGTCAATGCTTAAATTGGCCTGTCTGGATGACTTTGAAATCCCATTCACCTGAACAGCTTTTTGTAAGCAGAAAACTTTTTTTTTTATTTTCTCTTCTGCTTGTACTGTCAGTATAAAGTAATTTCTGTTTTGTAGTCTCCTACTCAAAAACCTCAGTATCTGGAAAACTGGGTAGGAGGAAGTTCATTTCTTGTGCATGAATTTTTTGAGGCGCCTGTGGAGATCACTGGCAACACAAGAAAGCTCTAATACAATTCCACCCCTGCTGCTGGATAGTGTTATTAAGGGAGGTTTGTGCTTTATTTTGCTTTATTGATGTGTGAAAAACATTTTTATTTATGCTTGTAGCAGAAGCAGCACTTTTTAATGTTTCTACTGGCTTTTAAAAATAGTCATCTCCGTGTAAAATCTTCTGTGAAAATCAGGTCAGCTTTATTTTTGAGGTCCAAATTAGCACTGAGATGCTGGGGATGATATTCTTCTTGTCCTTTATACAAATTGCTCCATACATGCATGTGTATTTCTTTGTATTTCTGTACTTATTTTTGGTCAGCATGTTCTTAACAGGAACTAGCATGTTAAACAAGTGGATCACATATAATATGTACTGGAATATAACATAATTTGAATGCAAAAAAATATTAATGTTGAAACTGACATAATAATCAAATTATTAATGATATTATAAATAGGTGCCTAGATAGTCTTGGATTTTTATTACATGGAAGAATTTCAGCCCAGAGAGGTAATCTAATTGTCCTGATCAGTAAAATCCAGCTCTCAACAGACATCCTTATTTAGACAAGTTACCCTATACATCCTGAATAATTAGATTGTATAGGGTGGCTTGAACTTCAGCTCTTGGTGCAAAGAGCTGACTAGCATCTCTTTGGGTCATGTGAAATTAATTTGGGATCTGTAATGTGATGGAGGTTAGGCTTTGTGCACGGTTCACATGCCAGACTGACAACAGGGGATTCGCAGGGGTGATAGGGTTGAATGGATGAAAGCACTGCTGTATTACAGACTCACACTTTAAACCTAATTTGGAGACAGAATTTCACCTTTTCAACTCTTCCCTACTTTCAGTCACAAAGCACAATTGCTCAGACTTTATAAAAGCCATGACTTTGGCCCTGAAGTCATAAGCAGAGATCTAAAATATATATAACACTAGGAACTACTTAGGAAAATGTTTAAAAACAAGCAAAGCTAAGTGCTGAGTATTCAGAAGTTGGATACCGTGTTAAATTGATGAGACAAAATGTGTTACAGAGCCTCGTGGAAAGCAAACATAGGAAACAGCTGTAGATCTAATATTGCAGACTATTCCTCTACCTGGAAAACTACGGGGAAAAAAAAAAAAAAAAAAAGAAAAAATAAAAAAAAAAAAGAGGAA
>VWZN01009549.1:16295-29671 GCA_013396955.1 Regulus satrapa
AAAAAAGGCTAATTTAATCCTCTTTGTTGGACCAAAGTAAATATCTGCCTCTCTCTCTGTGAAAGTTAAAACTATCTATAATTCTATAAATTACAATCTGTATTTATCTTTAGGGAGGTTAAGGTTAGGGTTATGATAAAAGCTATAAAACTGAGTCAAACTGGCTTTGAAGGAAAAATTGATAATGCATTTCTTTGATGGCTTATGTCTTCTATATTAACAGCCCTTCTAAAATGCATTCCAGATTCGCCTATAGTCTCAGGCTGATATACACTCAATGCAAAGTAATTGCAAATCTGCACAGAATAAAAACAAAACAAAAAGACAAACAAAATACAGGTCAGAGTGAACTAAATTTTGAACCTTTAGCCACAGGAAACAGTTACCTACCTCAGGAGTTATTTCAGTTTATTTCACATAACCCAACAGACTGCACACCAGTAATACATGCCTGTTTACTGCTGGTGTGCATCTTGTGCAAAGTGCTTCCTAGGAAAGTGACAGCAGATGCCATCTGCTTTGCAGAGGCAAAAACAACTGAACAGGGGAATGAAGTCCTTAAAAGACATGTGTAACTCAAAATGTCCAAAGCAGTGAGCTGCAACACATGCTACAGGGGTTGCTTTTACTTCTGTGGATTTTGGCTCGTTTTTAACAAAGTCAGCAAAACCAAGTAAAGTATACCTAAATATACTTTGAAAGCTATTCCATTTAAGCATTTTCTGGTACAAATTTCAAAATCCAGTTTTGTGCATATCACATGACACTTCTGTTTGTTCTCAAGAATACATTTCTATTTGTATTCTCTCTTCATTGTTTTCTAAGTAACATGATGAAGGCCACTGACTGGTAAATATTCCAAAATCTAGGGAAAGCAGATTACTAAAGCTGCCAGACAACCCTGATTCAAATACTGGGGCACTTGTTAGAAGATTTCGCTCAACTTCTCCTAGCAGAAAAACTTTTTTTTAAAAATTACTGTAAGCAGAACTTGGTGATACATCTATCTACTTAATGTGTAAGTTTCATGTGGCATAAATTTTTTAATACCTTTTTCCCTCTTTTTCTTACTTTATATAATTTATTAATAATATACTGCAAATTTTACAAAACTAAATGCATCAAAGAGAAGGAATAGAGGAGTCTGGCACAACATCTCCAGGGAATCTGGAATTAAACTCTGGTGGGGCATTTCAAGACTCCCACATTCCCCTCTAGGAAGAAGATTTCTAAAGCAGTAGATTCAAAAGCACAGATTTCAAAACATGTTACTACAGTATTCATTTTAACAGAATTTATTTCATTTTCAACCTTGTCAAGCCTACCAAATAACAACTGTCAACCGCTGCATTGTGTCAACACTCTAAAAAGGAAATCCCATTTGTTGTCCAATATGAACAACTTTATTAACATTATTTTTCTGTTGTTTAGCTTCTGCAATGCAATACTACAGTGAGTTGGAGACAATTGCAAGTCATGATTATTATTCATCATTCCCTCAGAAATGCTTCAGATGGTTAATGAACACAAATGATGTCATGGATAAGATGTAGAGTATTTTAATTCTTCACTCCAAAACAATGAAATAACTGTGAAGCCCTGTGAGGACTTTTTAATGTATAAAAAGTGTATATTTAAGTCATTGTACTTTACTAATGTTGACACTTCACGGTCAAAGTTCTTTTGAATAGGGTCAGATCTCGCAAAACATAAACATATGAATAAACATAAAAATTTGAATTGAAAACCTAAGAATAAATGTCTGCATCAGGGTACAGACAATACTCATACACTTACAATAAATAGTGAGAAGTTTTGTGTTGGTTCTCTGAGTTTTGGCACCACATAGAACTATCTTATTTAGTGATCCAAAAATATTTTATTCATTCTATTTTGAGAATATCTGTAGTTTTACCATGTTGAAGGATATTTTTATGAGTTTCATGAAACGTGTTGAAGCCTCAGAAATTCCCTCAAAATGTCACATGAAGGCTAGGAATGCCTAAGTGGTGTATATCCTACCAACTAACAGATATTTTATCAGAGAGATAAGTACTGCCTTTCACATTACACCTTGGCTTTCATTTCTCTGACCTTTTCATGAAATGTAATATAAAAAATTAATTCTCTGGTCTATGAAGATGATCAACTGAGGTGTAAATCTGAAAATGGCAAAGCCTTTGAGAGGGGTCTCTCTCTCTCCAGTGCCTATAGAGAGAAGCTGGCTGCCATATTTTTAAAATTCTCTAATTACGTCAGAGGAAGTCCCATCCTTCATATAACAATATATGACCAGTGATACGTTCCAAACAGTTAAGCAAATAACTTCAAATCTCTGCATCCAAAATTTCATCTGGTATTCAACGTAAGAATAAGGAGATTTTCCAAGAAAAACTGCTTGTTATTAGAAAAACTACAATAAAAAGGTCTGTATAAGATTGCTACACAATAAAGTTGAATGGTTCATGAGTTGAGTGTCATTTTAGCATTGCTTTACTTTGTATTTGTCATTAGATGTTGATTTATGCAAGACAATAAGGCAAGGAGAAAACTGTAGACAAATAAGGTTTGGGGACATCCACCATAGCCCAATACACTAGAAAGTTTAGATAAAAAGACATTTTTCCAGAAACAGGAAAAATAATTTTTAATATATAGGAATAACAAGGAGATTATATCAACATGGTTTTTCAAGATTAAATTATATCCTTTCATAACAAGGCAATTTTTATTTTTTTTTGGTAGAATAGGAACAGTAGTCACATCTTTTGAATTTGGGACCTGTTCTGTGTTAAACCTTATAAGAAAATGATTTAAATAGAGGAGAATTGCTAATTTCTCTCTAGAAAGGATGCTACTCAAGGTTCTGTCTCAGGTCTCATTTTGCTGCCTTTATCTCTGATTTGCTTTCTGTGGAATAAATTTTGAGATGAAGGCAGATTAGGAGGGACTATGCTGGAGGACAGGATTGCAATCGAGATCTTGATGGATGTAAGAAAAAGACTGGGAATGAAGATAATAGATGATTCAGTCAAAATATATGCAAAATTCCTTCCTTTTGTTCACTGTAAATGCAGATGGATATCAGCTGTAGAATGCATCAACAGATGAGAAACACTTGATGTCAATGGTATTAGTTAGCCTAAAGAAGAATACCTTGAAGTGAAATGAAGCTGGTGAAGGGTTTAGAAAATGTATCCCATGAGGAATGGCTGATGGAATTGTGGTTGTTTAGTCTGGAGGAGGCTCATAGGGGACCTCATTGTTCTCTACAACTATCTGAAAGGTTGTATTGAGGTGGGAGTTGATCTCTTCTGCCATATCTCAAGTCTTTATTGCAATTTTTAAATACAGTCTCTGAAAACAAACAGGATAACTCCAGAGATTTATGGAATTATGACATGTTTCAGAAAAAGATTAATAATTTTGGCCATCCAGAGGTTTAAAATTTTTGCTGAAAAAATTGCTGCTCTCTCTTACAGGTATGAAAATGTTACTGCAAGTTTTAGTTCTCTTATGAAGCTATCAAGTGTATAAAGAGTTAACAAAACTTTCTTAAATATGGTGTTGCATTTGAGCAAATAATCAGAATACAGAAAGCTCATAGAATAGTCTATTTTTTTTTTCCCAGTACATTTCCCTAATTTCACAGAATTTGCACTGTACTGACTAACTAGATGTGATCAACTAAACAGAATAAACTATCAGGTTAAAATGTTCTTTACAGAATAAACTATCAGGTTAAAATGTTCTTTGTGGCCAAGTTGACTGAAGTAGCAGAGACAGCTAATTTTTGTGTTACTAAAAACATCCAGAAAGCACATGTGGCCACCTAGATCTCAACCAAGCAACTAAGTGCCTAAGATACAGGTAGGAACTACAAGGCATCAAACTCTTTTGTGATTGGATTTATTCACTTTGCATCTACAAAGTGATATACATATTTAAGTAAAGCTTATAAGGATAAGAAACTTAGGACTTATCAAGAGTTTATTTTGCTGTTGCATATGTGTTACAGTACTTTAATGATCATTAACATTAATCTCTAGAAGTTATTAATTTCCAATTAGAATTAAAGCCATAAACCATAATACTGTTTTCTGCAGAACAAATACTGACAAATTAGGAATTTTAGATATTTATATGCTCTTCTGCTAAAGGGAAGTAAAATTCTCCATTAATTGCAAGCACTAAAAAATATTTTTTGCTATATTACATTACTGGGCATTTAAAGCCTTGCCCTATGTAATCTAATAGCTGTTTGGAAACAAAACAGAATAAGTTTGTTTTATTTTGTCACTACTTTGCTTGTTAAAAATCAGGCATCAAAGACTGTCTCTGCAGGAGGTATTTATGATGTTGCTTTTTGATATTTTGATTTCTTTTTGTATCACTAAGAAAATAGATTCAAAAACTTTTTAAAATGTAGATGAAACATATGTAAATGTAAAAACAGGTTACTTATTGGTGATGTAGCAGCAGAAAATGTAAAGCAAATTTTGAGAAAAAGGAAACCTAAAAGAGAATCAAGTCTTAGGTAAAAGTGAAGCTCATAACCTACTGCAGTGTTGAAAGTGGAATGCAAAGTGTTATCCTGAAAGTTGATTTTCCATATTTAATTGTATGTATTCTAAATACTCTCAGAAAAGTCTGCAAGAATATATATCTTTATAATAGCAAGGCCCAAAAAATCAATATGATCATATATCATATCATATCAATATGATACATACCTAATAATTTTATATTAAGAAAATGCTGGCATAAAAATATGAAGTACTTAATTTGTCAAAATTTGAAGTATCAATTTTCTTGACTAAAAATTACTACCTATGTCATGTGTCAGGTGTCTCCAATAGAAGAAAGCCATCTCCTTGATCACTACATAGCTGACAGAGAACACATTTTAAAGCTTCTTTTATTGATTTCTTTCTGGTTAGTTTTTGCTACTATTTTTGAAAGTCGGAGGAAACAGCATGGCTGTTGTCCTTGTGAAAATAGTGGCAGCTTCAATACTTTGCAGAAACAGAAGTCACAGAGCAATTCTTTGTTTTATCCATGACAAGCTCAGCAAACTGTTCCTTATCTGAGGAAAATGAATATAAAGAAATGTCAGAAAAACTAGTGATAATCATCAAATAGCATCTTTCCATCTTTTAAAATAGAACTCTGAGTATACTTTATAAAAAAATTTTTTAAAAATGTTTAAATCAGCAAGGAAGAAATTATATTTATATATAAAAATAATTTATGGTAATGGCCTAAAATTGCCACAGATCTTTGCAATTGTTTAAGCACATAGAACTCTAAATATGCTGAATGGTGAAGGATCTTCAGAAGTGTGTGTGTGTGTGTGTGTGGGCTGTGGATCTCTAGGAATTAAACACCTCTAATTATTGAGTTCAAGCTCTGAAATGCTGTGTATTTCTAAAAGAAAATTCAAGAAAAATATCAGCTGTGCTATAGCTGAGCATGAAAACATTTCTCTGTACCAAGGTCAAGTCTCTTTTCTATTCAGATATTAACATATTCATTCATACTCTCTTGAAATCCCTTGTCCCTCAGGGACTGCAGGATAGGCTTAGTGACCCTTAATTATGGTCATGGAGAAAAAAAGTCATTAATGAGATAGTGCCCTTTGGCTCACATAGAGAGCGAAAACAGAAGCAAAAAAAAAAAATTCCCCAAGCCCACAACAAAATGACCAAAATAAAAAGGAAACAAACTCCGAAAAACCCTCAAAACCAAAAAAATAACAAGAATGTCTCCAAACCTCTCCAAATACAATTAATTTTCACTCAAAATTTTAAATATTAGGGAATATACATATATTTTTAATAAAGCAGCTGTTTCTCCCAAGCTCTGTTCTGTTCTGATTTTGTTTTTTTGATGATCAAGTAATGATGAAATTTAAAGCAGCAGGGAGAAAGACACATAGTGGTCACCCCAAACAAGTGCTGGGAAGTAAGACAAGTATACTGGGGCCATAAATTTCAGCTGCATTCTAGCAGAATTTGAGAGATTATTGGATAGACCATGAATTAAAAAGGAAGATAACAATTTATAGCATTAAATATTATCCTCAGTGTAAAGGAAAAGGGGATGAAAAATATAATACACATGGTGCTGTTGCTATGAAAACTAGTTTTTTCAGTTTCTGGGTTACACAGATTGTTTCTGTTTAAAAGTGTTCACAATGTTTGCATTACAACAAAGGGCATCATACTCTGTCTATGAGTGGCCACTTGTCCTATTTCCAGGGTATTTTGCCTTGTCAGTTGATTGTAGAATCATGGAATGGTTTGGGTTGGAAAGGACCTTAAAGATCATCTGCTTCCAATATGCTGTTATGGACAGGGACATCTTCCACAAGACCACTTGCTCTGACCCCCATCCAGCCTGGTCTTGCACTCACCAAATGGTACATGCATAACTTCTCTGGGCATCCTGTTCCAGTGCCTCCCCATCTTCATAGTAAAGTATTTTTTCCTAATATCTGATCTAAACCTATCTTCCTCCATTTTAAAGATATTCTCCCTTGTCCTGTCTCTACATGGTCGTGTAAGTAGTCTGTCTCCTTATTTTTTGTAGGCTCTCTTCAGGTACTGGAAGGCTGCAACTAGATCACCACAAAGCCGTCACTTTTCTAGGCTCAATAAATCAAATTATCTTATTTTCTTTCCTTGAGGGAGGGATGTTCCATCTCTCTAATCATCTTGGTGGCCCCCTCTGGACTTCCAAATAGTCAATGTCCTTTTGAGCTGGGGACCCCAGAGCTGGATGCAGCACTCCAGATGGGCTCTCACCAGAGTGGAGCAGAGGGGCAGAATCCCCTCCCTCACCCTGCTGCCCACACTGCCTTGGAGGAAGCCCAGGCTACAGTTTGCTCTCTGAGCTGTGAGTGCTCACTGCTGGGTCATGTCCAGCCTCTCATCCAGCAGCACCCTCAAGTCCTTCTCAGCAGGGCTGCTCTTGATCTGTCCATCTCCCAGGCTGTGTTGATAACAGCAGTTGTCCTGACTCTGATGTAGCACCTTGCACCTGCTCTTTTTAAACCTCACAATGTTCCCATGGACATACTTCTCAAGCTTGTCGAGCTCTCTGTGGATGACATACCATCCTTCAGTTATGTCAGCCACATGACTTGGGTCAGTGTCGTCTACATATTTACTGAGGGTGCACGTCATCCCTTTGTCTATGTCATCAATTAAGATGAAAGGACAGAGTTCATTTTGGCCATTACATGTATATTAACTCTATCACTGTCTAATTGCAAGGGTAGGAGTGTTTTCAAATCTACTATGCAGAAGAGTCAATTAAAACATGTTAATAATAGGGTATTTTATACCTTTCTTGTATATTTGTTTAAACATGCACACAAAGTACAAGGGCACAATGACATTTGTGTATAATGACTCTGCTTTATTTTATCAGTGTATTCACCAGCCATTTAAAACTATCAAATTTTGGGGTTAGAAAATTGCTACAACTGGATCTGAAAAGATATTGTCTAGAAATTCCATCTATTTTTTCCAGCATATTTTGCATCAAATTTTAATATCCATAGAAATACAGCTAGATATATATTATGCCTTTTATCATCATTTAGATTACTCTAATATAATGAAAACCTAAAGAAGAGGCTTCTATTCAAACATCCAGCTGCTTTTGACCAATGGGCACAGTATTGAGAGGATAAGATACTGCAGGCAACAACACTCCTGATTCTTTCTGAAGGCTTCTGTTCCAGCTGTTTTAACTTCTCTTTAATGTAAGGAGCTGTTTCTCATGGGACAACATGTTGCTGGGAACTTTTAAGTGAGGTCACTGATTGATCAAGGCAGGCCTCCTTATATCAACAAAAACTAAATTATCAAAATAATTATATTATTTTGGAAAACTGAAATTATCAAAAAGAAAACAGAGTTGTACAAATTTGAGTCAAGGTTTTAATGAGTGTATAAGAAAAGAAATTGAATTTGAGGGATAAAAAAATTCAATAATTTATCAAGATTTTCCTCCTCAGTGACAATTTTACTTTTGCCAGGAGACATGTTCAAGCTTTTTTATGGTTTCAGTCATCTTGGATGAGTAGTTCTCAGTTATTCAGTCTCAAGAATGGGAATTTAACTCCTTGATCTACAGGATGCTTCAAGTGAATCATGGCGCAAGTACCCATTGGGGTACACTTATTTTTTTAATGTGCATACATTTGCTTATACAAACATGGCATATTGAAGAACTTGGCTAAATACCTATGTAAGGAGAAAACAAAATGGAAAAATTCCTGAAAGAGACAGTTTCATACCATTTTTTTAAATTAAAAACTCATTGCAGATCATTCAATAACTATTTCTTTTCAATTATTACAAAATATGAAGTAAATCAATAATAAAAAGAAATACAATCAACTAGTTTGAATACATTTTAATTCTTTTGCAATTAGAGAAAATAGTACCGCCATAGAATTATTTTATATGACATGGGAATTCATATCTTACTGAAATGTTTATTTTCATATATTATACTTAGGCACTTGATCTGATACAAATTGTCTTGAAGGACTCAAGAAGCTCTGGGATCTAAACGCTTCTAGAAATCTAGCCTGTGAAAAATTATCTTGGATGTGTATCTGGCATTGAAAGAACACATACTTTTGAATTATTATTTTGTTTTTCTCTTACCCTAGTAAAGTTTTTCTAAACTATAATAGTAACAATGCTTAACTAACCAGCTCTAGGCATTGCTTCCACACCTAATCTATCACTTCATAAATGTTTGTATAAATCAGCTCAGAGAGGAGTAAGAAAAATAGACATATATAGGAAATTAATTATATAACCCTCTTCTACAACTGATATTTTCATGCTCATGTTCCAAGCTTTAACACTGTGAGAAACTACTGAAAGTCTTCTTGTGTAGTAAACCTGAAAATGCATTTCATAAGAAAGCATAGAAAAGTATCAAGTTTTTTGAATGTTACAGAGATAGCTGATGAGTCTTGAGCATCAATAAATTGGATTCTACAAAGCAATCCTGATTGTTTTTCTAATTTTCAGAAGTTGGTAAAATAATGCTTCAGTAGTTTTTCTGTTTTTCCTAATTAAACAAGGAAATGAAAGCACTCCCAAGATTAAAATGCATACAGAGCTCAAGAGAAATTTCATTTAAAATAACTTTACAGGAGGGACATAAAAGTAGTTTACTGTCTTAGCTTAAACAAAATTGGATACAATCAAGAACATTACCAAGAGTAGGAGAAAACAAAATCACATCTACAGGAAATGAGTGTGCCACTCTGTGTTTCTCTCAGAAGTTAAGGGCGTTAATATAGTTGGAGTATGTGAGAAAGATGACAAAAAACCTCCCTTCCTAATTTTGGCTATCTTCACAATGACATCCACAGACTCTCTGTACAGATAGATCTTCATTCTTTCTCTTCTCATGTGCAAATATAAAATGATTTTTCCCTAAAAATTATCTCAGAATAGTTTTTCCCTTTCTAACCTGTATATACTGGGTATGCATGCAAGGGGGATGTATCACAGCTGGTTTGGAATAAAAACTAGCAGATCTGTCAGGTGAGCACCAGAAAAAGTCATTACATTGACTGAGAGGTAGATTAAGGGTTAAATAAATGAAGGAGTTGGGCTACCATGCAAATATTTCTTCAGATGGTCCTATTTCATTTCAGAAAATAATGAACATGTAGTACCAAATGATTTTCCAAATGGTATTTTCCTTTTTGTTGATCACCAATTTAAAAGTTACTACAGAAAAAAAAAAAAATATCTACAAAACCTAGTCCAACTCTTTTGGTGGTAGTGTGTCTTTTTAATATAAGAGAGTCTTGTAAAAAAGGCTGAGATAAAAACTAAAATGCTAGTGATTAATTTTTTGTGTGGGGGTTTTTTGTTGTTGTTTTGGTTTTTTTTTTTCTTGGCAGCATAGTGCATCACATTGGAACCTTTAACTACACAAAATATGCTCAAATTCAGACACAGTTTTTTCTCTCTCTGAAGCATTTACAGTTCAAAATGAAATTTTAAAAAGGAAGAGGTAGGCAACAAGAGTTAGCCTAATGTATCACTAAGCCAGGGGTGTAAAAGTGACTCACCTGGAATATTGGAGACCTTAGCTTGTCTTTCTGCTCTGTATGATTTCAAACAGTAATTTTGAACCTTCATCTTTTGTATTCAAGGTGACTGCCATTATCAGTAAAGTTAGACTCCTTCTCTGACCTAATGAGTATTCATCTATATAAACAAAATAGAAAAGCCTCTGCAAGAATGAATGAAAGAGAGAGCAGATTTGCTTATTCATATATATTATACTCATTACAGGGGCCAGAAATTCAAAATGAATTCTGACATTCACTCGTTCTGCCCAAAAGGAATCATAAAAAGCATGTCAATTCAAATACACAAACAAGAATGGTAAACATTGATACAATTGCATGTTTTTAAAACTGTGAATGTATGTAAGAATGGTTTAAGTAATATCTTGAGTAGATGGAATTTGTGGTTTCCATCAAATGGATTCTTCTGTAGTCCTTATGCCCCCTCCCAAGCCTTTCCTGTTAATTTAAATGCTTCTTGTGATGCTGCTGACACCTTGTTCCAGCTGCAGAATCAGCCTTTAAGAGAGACAGCATACATTTCCACAATGTATGTTACAGCCAGTTATTAGTCTTACAATATTTAGGTACAAAAAAAACCCAAAACAAAACAAAAAAAACAAAAAAACAAACAAAAAAACAAACAAACAAACAAAAAACAACAACAAAAAAATTACAGTCTTTGTAAGTCCCACAAATAAAACTTCTTGTGCCTGTCAGGACATAAATCCCTGATGTTTTACAAGCTGGTCTTGCATGTCTCTGTTTCTGTTTTGTATGTCTGGATCTAAATTATTTTTATTACTATTCAGATCGATTTAACCTTTCTTGAAGAGTTATATCCAGTTTAAGGAGGAAATACTGTGATCCATACACAGCAGAGTTATGATAAAAAAACTGCAAAAATGAAAAACTAGTGGCATAAGTGAAAGATTCTATGTCTTGTTGCTAAATGTCAAAATATTTTAAAAAATACTCTGTTTGGATTTGAGTTTCTTAGTGAAATGTGTGCTAATCTTTGGAGATGATTTGAAGAAATGAAGAGGGGAAACCACTTGATTGAAGAACTTTTTATTTATGCTTTCAAATGCTTTATACTTATATACTGGTGTCATAACATGGAAAAAAAAAAGAAATATTCTTAATGTTTATCCATAGAAAATATATCCAAATGCATAGGCTTAGTGTTTGAAAATCAATACTTGATTATAAAATCTCCTGTATTCTATTATGACTCAAATTAATTTTTGCTCCTGTTGTGTCTTAGTTTCTGATGTTTCAAAGCACTATCTTACTACTATTGTCTTTTTGCTATTTATGTTAAAATAAAATCAGTGGCTTTGCACTACCATGTCATATTCATATTCACTTAGCAATACTTGCTGCCCCAAAATGCTAATGGTCCTTATATGTTAAATTTTCATTTTATTATGTAACGTACCCATTAATGCAGCTCTTCTTTGAGTCAACCAGAAAAAAGTGCACAAGATAAGAGGAGGGGATACAGGGCTATAAACTGTTCTGTGTTAGTTTTCAGCTTTTTAAGTCAGAAAACTTGACATAAATGATTTTTAGCCCTTTGCATCATGGCAAATGAGTTTTAAGTAGGTCAGATGGGTTCTCAGTATTAGGGGGTCTGTGTAATGTGGTTTAATTGGCTATAGAAAGGGCCATCTAGATTAATTGTAAGTTCCACATGGCTTCCAGATGTAACTCTATTTTTTTTTCTGTGAGAATTACTGTAAGAACAAGATATTTAAAGAAGATTTAATAATATGTTATATTTTTCTGCATTATATAAATTTCTCCACATTAAAGACTAATAATTCTGTTTATTAATGGTGTCTTTTTATGGATTGAATTTATAATCAATCATTATAAATGCATAAAATGAAGTCTCTTATTTAAGACCATGTAAAATAAAACAAAAGGAAATTTTTCTCAATATCTATATCAATATTTAGAATTCATAATTATACAGACGTGCCTGTGTGTATGAAATAGTCATGAATGAAGAACAGGAAGTGAGGAAATCAGCAGTTGTGTTTACACTTGCCTGAAAAGTAACCTATTTTTCAAGCTAATTGGCAATTTATGGTGCATTTCAAGAGCAGGAATGAACATTAGGAATAAGCTGGGAAGAGACATAGATACATCAAAATATTAAAAAAAAAAATGTTAAGGAATTCGGTATGAAAATTATCCACAATATAAAGGTACTAGTGTTATATATAATCTGATATTTTTATGTGTAATTTTTTCTTATTTCAGCGGTTCTAAACATTTAAGCTGATAATGCCTTCTTTTTTTCTCTTTCTTTTCTTTTCTTTTCTTTTCTTTTCTTTTCTTTTCTTTTCTTTTCTTTTCTTTTCTTTTCTTTTTTTCCTTTTTCTTTCTTTATTATTTTTAAACAGGATTTTTGCAAGGGAGACAAATATTAAGGGAATATAAATAACTCCTTGCCCAGCTGGATAGGTGATAAAGATAGGATCTCTGTGTGTAATTTTACACAGAATTAGGTAGCTGAAGAAGGAAAGCAATGCTTCTGGGGATTAAAATCCATGGAGAATGACTGCATAATTATTATATTTGGGGTTTAATCAATTTTTGCCTAATAATTGGTTGTGTCTCAAGTGGCTGTGGGCTTCATGTAGGAAATGTTAACTCAAGAAGGGAACCCAAAGTTGCCCTGGCCTAAAGCTGTACAGCAGTCAAGAACCATTGCCTGGGCAGAGGAACAGATCAAGCTCACTGTGATTCTCCTGTTATACATTTTTCCCACCAGCAGCCAATCAAATATCTGTGCAATTCCTAAACATGTGGACAGTTGCAGTCTTGAAGGACTTCCTGTACTCTTCAGTCCCTTAATCATGTTTTATCACAAGTCACAGGGAGTTTGTAGTTTATAAATGTGCTATAAGTTTTTTGCTTAAGTTTGACAGACTGCTTCTTCTATGCTGGATAGAGTGTACAATTTATAGGCTCAAGGTTTTTGCATGCAGAATTACTACATAGATCTTGCCTTACTGTAAAGAGGAGCAACTTCTTTTGATTTAAATTTTCATTTAGATGTAATCTTATTCACTTTGAAATGTGGAACTAAAATATACTTCTAACCAATACTATTTTTTAATCATTTACAGAAAATTTTTGGGATGTCAAGCCTTGCAGTAAGCCAAAATAAATGTTAGAGCTGTAGGTAAATAACAATATGATTTCTAGGCTCTGGGCTGAATTAAACTGCGAGAGGAGAGGAGAG
>VWZN01009549.1:46777-63637 GCA_013396955.1 Regulus satrapa
AAAAAAAAAAAAGAAAGCAGGAGCCCAAAGATCATTCAAGTTTGTTCTAGAACAATTAGTAGAATTTTTTCCCCATTTGCCAAACATTGGCAGCAATTTCATCCTAATAATGCATTGTTTGAGTAAATCCCTTGAATTCTCATGACAGAGCTTTTGCTCACACAAATCTATTCAATAGCTGAGATACTGAGAATTATAGTTTAGTAGATTGTTAGAAACATCCCCCTTTCAAGTACCAATAAATAAAACTTTGAACTGATGAATTATTTTTTTCTGAAATTTTCACATTTCAGTGAAGATACATGTCCAAAGTCCTATCTTCTTTCTCATTGTAGACTGTAGATTCCAAAACTTGAACTCCAGAGATGCAATTCCTGCTAATATTTCCTATTCTGACATTTGCTTCTACAAAGAACCACAGCAGGAAACTAGAATATGTATATATTCCTGCATCAACTGTTTTTGTTACTAGACTAAAGAGACTTGGGTACTTTTTGTCCTGCTCTTATTTCTCCTCAGTCTATTCTTCAAAGATTCACAGAGGTCTTGATTCCCACAACATGTACACATATAAATAACTTTAAGTAAATTAATATAAATAAAGATCCTGTGCTTATTTAAGGTTTTCTTTGCCAATTTACTTGCTGTTTTGGAGGAAAAAACTGAGGGCTTAGAATGCAAGATTTTGAACCAGAAGTGAATGAGTTCTGAGATACAGGCAAGATTGCCTTTGAAAATTTTTGACTAAAATAGGTTTCTCTCTTGTAACTGGATTAAAAATCCAATGATTTATCTGTGTTTTCTGAATTTATCTCAGAAATGAATCAAGATGAATACACAGATATCTCGAATCTGGAACAGGAAAGGTGAACGAATTAATTTTAACTGGTTTATCTCTGCGTCAATATAATTGTTCAATGCATCTGAAATAGTTTTGTAGTGAAGACTTATGAGAACTATAATTGTTGTCATTAGATTTCTAAAAAAATTAGGCAGACTCCTTAGACTTACTTAACATCGTGAGCTAAAAATTATTCAAGGAAAAAAATCTCCAAGATTATATGCACATATTTTATGACGAGCAGAATAGGTTCCTGAAAATGATAACTTCTGTCTACTAAGTACTTAGGCAGTCTACAATGAGAAACATATATACAGCATGTTTAGTGTCCCAGGTTAGGATTACATTTTCAAAGGAAATTAGGGGCATTTAAACCTTTAGGATATTGTCCAAAAGTATTCATTACAATTTCTGTATTCTCTAGTGTTCACATTCCTTATTGACATGAACTCTATTTTTTAAAATGTTTTTTTAATTTAAAATGCCTAAATTTAGTAGCCAAAGCATGTATTTTTTATTGTTTGAAAAAAAAAAACCCAACAGTATAAAATATATATATAAAATGTTATATTTAACTGACTTTACTCCAGCAGACTTCTTTAAATAACTTCTGTTCAGACACCATCTCAAGGAATAAATTTCTCCTCTCCTTTTCATTCTCAAAAATGACTTCAATAAAACTACTTCATTTCTTGTGAACCTAGAGGTTTGTAGAGCTCATAATATATTTACATTTCATTCCATTCATGTAATTGAAATGTTAATAAAATCTCAATCAAAACAATCTGTCAGAGAAAGAAACACTGATTTGATCTTCATGGAGCACTCTGTAAACTGCTAATTTTCCACTTTAACAATAAAATGAAGAATATGCATTAGAAGACTGAAATGTTGGTAGATTTATCCACCCACAAAAAAACCTAAATCACCTTCTAATGTGCATTTTAATAAGCTTTCTTATATGGACTTTTGTTTTCCTTCCTTTATTATAGTATCACAATTTTTGAGGTGCAAGCAAATATGCTACTTAGTAACAATGCTATTGATAGCAGAAATATATAAAGAAGATTATTATTGAGGCATTATGATTTAATGTGTTTACTTTAAAAAAAAAAAAAAAAGTGAAGACTATACCAGACTACTCTTGTTTTTCCTGGTTTGTTGGTTGGTTTTAGAGTGGGATTTTTTAAAATTTGGGGTGGTTTTTTTTGTTTTTTTTTTTGTTGGTTTTTTTTGTCTTGGATTCAAAATTGTTCAATTGAAGTTGTTGATCTCCAGATGTGAGGCTTTCAGCTCCCAGAGGACAATGATGTGAAAAAGAAGGAAATAAAAGAGACAAAGTCATCAGACACAGAAAATGACTTTACAACTCTCACAGTAAATTCCAGTCTTAAGTTGGGGAAGATGTTAACACTTCTTTCATAAAAAGAAACAATTCACTAAAGAAAAAAAAGTGAAATTCCTATACAAATAAATCTATTTTTTTTTCTCCAGATTTATACTTCATAAGTTTGGTCTTTACCTAGTCATATCAAGAGTAAAGCATGTTTAGATTTGACTGCTAGTCTTAGGATGGACATCTTCCAGTTTATTCTTTGAATAAACGATCTTAAAACTGCAGGAGGAATATTGAAATCAGAAATACTTAAATGTAGGAAGTTGTCCTCATATTTGGGCTGAAGACCTCAGAATAGTTTATGTCTAGAAGAAGTACCAAATAAGGACTCTAGATGTAGTGGCTATTTTCTGTTCAGAATCAATATTGAGATTTTGTTTTGCTTAGCTTTTTCAATCAGCAGTTAGGATCAAGGAGTTTAAGTGAGGAAAATTAACTCAAAATGTATCTGGCAAAAGGCTGTGATAAATAGAGAATTCTTTACTGTTCTCAAGAAAGGAAAATTCAGGCTGCAATCCAGCTGCCTTATCTTTCAAGGAAAGTAATGTCCTTTTTATATGTGGCATATATGATATTTTTCTTTTCTGGGTGAAAAATGATGTGTAAATATTTCAGCTTCCTGGGTTCAGAGATGGGAATATCATCAGTGTTGGGATTGACTTTCATTATATTTTTAGGGACTGTACTGGAAAAAAAAAAGAGATAATATTTATAAGCAAAAAAGCCCCAGCAACAAATTGCAGGATAATTATGACAGAAATACCACTTTTTAAAATGCTTTTTAAACCTTAGTTCTGAAAGCAAGTCAGATTTCTGTCTGCTGATACTGCTGCTTGAGTAGTTAATCTCTACAGCAATAAATCATTATTTAGACTATTTGTAAGAAAATGATCATTTGACCCTCTGCTGTGCTTTTCAGTTGACCTTAATCATTCAGTGCCCACTCATTTTCCATTGTAAAATTTTGGTACATAGAAGAAAACAAATTCTGTCCTTTTAAGCACATCTAATTTTTTCTATGTAAATATTATGCATTGCTCCTATTATTAGCTTAATTTTCAGGGAAAACCAGCAACAACATGTGGGCTGCTCTGAGAATGTGGACAAGAAGACCTTCACATTTCTGACTCTCTAGATATAAAGAAGATGGCACTCTAGGAAAAAAATTAAAATATTAANGCTCTGAGAATGTGGACAAGAAGACCTTCACATTTCTGACTCTCTAGATATAATTGAGATGGCACTCTAGGAAAAAAAAATTAAATATTAATAAAAAAAAATCTGCATTGCCATTGTTTGAATGGTTATAGTATTGTATTCTACTTTTTTGTTTTGTTTTTGTTTGTTTGTTTGTTTGTTTTTTTACCTTGAGAGTGGAAAAAATTAAAAAAAGCCTTTTTCACCAATAATTATCATCAAAAGTTTCCAAACAAATTCTAAGAAAGAATTAGTTTCATCAACATAACAACCAAATTTTAAGTCGGTCCTGTACAAGATTTTTTTTTTTTCTGTAAGTTTAGTAAACAAAACAAACTTGATATATTTTAGAAATTCTTGCTATTTGCATGCTGGGTCCAAGATCTCTATTTTTACTTTTTCTTAAGCTCTGCAAGAGTTCTTGTCACACCCAAAACAAATTATCCCTAAGGGCAGGACAAAGGGTTGATTGCTTGTTTTTCTACTTTACCCTTTAAAACTTTTTAAAGGGATTTTCTATGACCTGCCATCCCTCATTTAGTACCTCTTCCTGTACAAGAAAGTACCTCTTCCTGTACCTCTTCCTGTACAATTTAGCCCCCATCTATTGGTAAATGGAAATGGAATGGTAAAGAGGAGTGATAGAGTGCCCATGAAAGTAAAGGGGGTTGGGAAACCTGTTCACACTCTATTTTCCTTACCAGTGGCTGAAGACTGACATTCCTTGGCCAAGAATGACTGAACTCCATTTCACAGAGTCATACAGGTTGGAAGTGACTGGTCACCAAGCACCGTCCTTGACTTGCCATGACTGCCACCCTTTAAAGATGACAGCTTTTCAGTGTTATTTTCCAGGCCACTCAGCACTCTGAGTGGTCCAATACAGGTCCCATGAGCTTTTATATGTGTCTTGTGTCTTGTCAAACTTTATATGTTTTTTGTGTCTTGTGATGTATGACTCGTAATTGCTTAAGTACTCTTTATTTGGCAATAAATAAAGATAATTTCCACTGGTCAAATCTGTTTTGCCAGTGACAGTGACTGCTGAGTGATTTTCC
The DNA here is from genome assembly GCA_013396955.1 of Regulus satrapa. Taxonomy (NCBI): domain Eukaryota; kingdom Metazoa; phylum Chordata; class Aves; order Passeriformes; family Regulidae; genus Regulus; species Regulus satrapa. Next base: position 51,270 of record VWZN01009549.1, read on the forward strand.
CCTGTCCTTATCTCGACCTACCAGTCATTCATTATATTTTCTATCCCCTGTCCAGCTGAGGAGTGATAGAGTGGCTTTGGTGGACACCTGATGTCCAGCCAGGGTCAGCCAATCACAGATTACATGTCCTTCAGCTTTAGATTCTCTATATCTGTGCCCAGAAAGCCTTCTGGAGTTATGTGTTTCTTTCTATCACCTTTTTATAACATCTAGCAGCTATCCTTAAATTTTGTTCATTTAAGAACAAAAGGATAGTATAGGATTCCTCTATAGAACAGTGGTGAATTCTCTTAAGAGTTATCTACACAGACATTTCTCTATAAATATCAGCAGCAAAAGGTGGGAGGTTTTATTCTTGTGTTGGGGGAGGGGAGAGCTTAGTGGAAATGTTTGATCATTTCCCCTCAGAACTAAACCTGTACTAATTTTTTTGTTGTTTTTTATATAATATCATTTCACCGTGTCTTCAAAACTGATAATATCTCAATTTATTTGAAGATTTTTTAAAAAGTCTAGTCTAAATAAATGAACTTCAATATGTTGATTTTAAGCCATTTAAATTTATTTTGAATGATTTGTGCTTATGAAAATTTTTTCCTTTTATCCTTATTATTACTCATAGATTTATTTACCTGGGCTTTGAAATTACTTGCCTAGAAAGATGCCATTTTGCTTTTTCTTTATATAGTTTATCACACACATAATTTATGCTTCACTTGCTCTGAAAAGAAGGCCTTCTCATAACAGAAGTTATTGTACACTATTGCACTATTTTTGTTGGAAAAAAAAATCTCATGACTCTTCACCAGCACACCCCCAGAAAACAAAGTGATTTTTATGCCTCTCTTAAGGTTAGAAATACTTTGGATCTCCAAGGATTGTTAATACGTTTACAATTGCTTTTAAATGTACAAAGTGCTTTATATACCATAATCACCATCACTTTACCCATGACAACAGGTTGATGATCTGGAGAAAATGGCTACGCCTCTCAAAAAATATTAATTGGTAAAAAGAAGAAACGCCTTTCATTCAAAATTCACTAAGCTACAGCTTTCTCAAACTTATTTATTTTGTTTACTTTACATTTCCAAACCCTGTTCCTATTTAAAATCTAAAAAGAATAAGAAAAACTTTGGATGACAATGGTTTTCAAACAGTATTAATGTGTTTTTCAGTCTTGCAGCTATCAGATTGTCTTGAATAAATTGAATTGAAGGTGGGTGATATATGATGTAAATTGCAGAGTTGGAAATCACTCTCTGGAAAGAACCTGAATTCAAGAGACATTTTTATTTTGTAAAACACTCACACTCACAATTTTGTAAAATTCCCACATGCTTGAGAATTTATTCTATGCTAAATTGAAATGGCCTGAGAATTTTCCCAGTGGTTACCCTAATCTATGTTCTAGTAAATCCCACTCTCCAAGGGCTAATAAACTGCAGCATCCTGGCATTACTTATTATATTAATTTAAAGTCTCAAGGTGTCTTGATGTGAAGGACTCTGTATCTAAAGATCATTAGTCTGCTTATATTCAGATAAAGAAGTATTGGTGTGCAATGCTCTTGACTAATAACTCAACATGTCTTCTGTGAAAAAGCCTGCATATTCTATGCAAGAAAGAAAAAGGAAGAAAAAGAATAACAGACCACAAAAAGAAAAAGAAAAAAAGAATTGACAAATGTTGCTGCCATCAACTTCTTGACTCTTATCTGCAAATTTTGTGGGTATTTTTCCTAAAATATGTATGTAAAAACAATAAAATGTGAACCTTCAATAATTACATCCTGAAAGACCTCTTTTGTGAATATCAATATGCTGATCTTCCTTTATGATTTAAAATGGAATAGATTCAGACTTGAAATACAGTGATAATTTTTTAAAAATGTCAGCTATTAACCATGGCAGGTATACATTGTCACTGGTGCACAATTAGATTGTGTGCTGCAATCCCTAGAAATGGTGAATTAATGTAATGAATAAATATTTTTTTTCTAACATATTCTCACTAAATAACATTTAATTTAGAAGAGTCTTTTTGCCTCTTATATAGATCAGATAATGACAATAAACCCAGGTAGATCACATAGCAGCAGATAAGAAAATTACTGCAGTAGTATCTCAGAGTAGAGTGTAAGATTGTTTCAAAATTTATATAATAAATAGATACTTAAAAAAAAATAGCTTGTAAAATCACACTGATTTATGTGAGTCAAAAGATATGTGAATAAAAAAAAGAAAAAAAACCTCATTATTTTTAAAAATAAATTTCCTATCTCCAAACTATTATAAAAACGTGTGTTATGCATAGTGGAGATGCCTTTAAAGAAAAGAAAAGGAAAGATAAAAACGAGGTCAGTGCACCCCATCAAAGTGGTAATCTTCACATAATGACTACAGCAACACATCATTATAATTTTAGGCATTGAGCATTCAGAGTTCCCCATAGTCATTAGAAATTACAGTGTAATTGACTATTCCGTATCTTTAGAAAGATATCACTCTGACTCTTTAATAAAATCTGCATAAATTATATTGCAAGAATATCCTAAGCCACATGTTGTGATTAAAAAAAAAAAAATCATAATTTTTATAATAAAGCACATGACCATTAATTATTCTTGTAAGAAATTATCAGTACAGTAAATTTCTGTATTGTTCAAAATGTAAAAGAAATAATTCTGTCTCTGGAAAGAATTGCTGTCTGTGTTGTTCTGGTTCTTGCTTTTCCATTTTAAACATTAGCAATCAATGGAATTTGCCCTTTTTCAGAACTCCTTATAGAACTCATTTTATAAATGGCATTTGATAGAGGATAACATATAAACCTATTACTTGCTACAGTTCAGTTGCAGATATTCATCTGCCAAGCTATAATTTAAGAGTACAAAAAGAAATTATATGGAAGGTTTGTGTAAGACACTAGTGGTAGTAGCCAGTTCCACTTGTGCAATTGAAAAGCTTCTTTCTATCCATTTTCCACTTAAGTCATTGATGCATTTATATTTTTACTGTTTCTGTTACTAAGAAAAATATTTCACGTGAGATGGATGAGTGCATTAATGTCCCTAATCCCACAGCCTCACATCAATGGCTGATATAAGGATATGTTGCACTGTGTCTGGGGCTGACTCAGAACAAGAGGGAGGTTTCAGTTCTGACTGCAGCTCCGAAACATCACAGAGCAATTGTTTTTCTGAGGTTTTTCTACATGATGGGTGCAACAGTTTTATAACTACTGCTTATGAATTTCAGGCCTGTAAAATTGTCTACAAGATCTGGCTTATGAGATAGTACAACTGAAAGGGAAATTGGACTTTGCAAATTATGAGCATACATCATAAAATCTGGGTTTGTTCCAAAGCCTAATGTAACTGGTGGAAGATTTTCAGTTTATTACAACCAGCTTTGGATGAGGCCTTCTCCTGTACTAATTGTTCAAATAAAGAAAGCAGTGGAGTTCAGAAACTTCAAAATCTCTTCTAAATTAAAACCGGTTTTGGAAATATGGTGCAACACCTGTTGTCACAGACTAATCTCTTTCTTCTTCTTTTTTGCTGCCTGAGAGGATTTCTGCCTCCTTTTAATCTAAAAAATATCAGCTTTGTTCTCTAAGAATTTGGTTGTATTCCTGCATTTCTGTTTTCTTGCCTTACACGGTAAGTTGGTGCCTGTCTTTTCACTACAATACCAGTTAGGATTCAAAATAAATGAGTCACCTCTACTTTGGTGAGACCGTGTGTGATGGATTGACCCTGGCTGGATTGCCAAACCCTGGTGGTCACCAAAGCCACAGTGTCACTCCCCTCCTCAGCTGGACAGATAAGAGAAAATACAATGAAAGGCTCATGGGTCAAGATAAGAACAGGAAGTCACCACACACCAGTTACTGTCATACGAAAAACAGACTCAGCTTTGAATTAGTTTAATTTACTGTCATTCAAATCAGAGTAGAGGAATGAAAAATAAAGCCAAATCTTAAAAACACCCTCCCCTGACCCATCTGCTCTTCTTGGGCTTAACTTTATTGATGAATTCTCTAATTTCTTCCCTCCAGCAGTGCAGGGGCACAGGAAATGGGAGTTGCAGTCAGTTCATGACAAGCTGTATTTGCTGCTCCTTCCTCTTCAGGGGAAGAACTTCTCATACTCCTTTCCTGCTGTGGTTTAGGGTCCCTCCCACAGGAGGGAGTCCTGCAATAATTTCTCCAATGTCTGTCCTTCCAAGGGACTGAATTTTTCCACAAACTGCCCTAGCTTGTACCCCTTCCATGGGTTCACAAGTCCTTCCAGCACACCAGCTCCAGCTCCTCTCCTCATAGGTCTCCCTATGCCAGGAGTCTGTTCCAGGGCAGAGTTGTATATGCAAATAAAATCAAATAACTATGTAGTGTGGCATGGCATGGAAAGGTGCTATTTGTACAAATCCTGACTGGCACTACTATCCTAAACTACTTGGAGGTTTTGATAGCTCCCCTATCCAAATAACTGAGCACAAGTCCAAATTCTTGTCCACTGCTCTAAAATCATTACTTCTGATTGTTAAAAGCCATGTGTCTGGTTCATGGAGAAACATCCTGAGTTAACCTTTTGGGAAAATCTTCACAGATATAATTCTGTGAGGAATAAATGTAAAGTTTTGTTTCCAGACAAAAAACCTTTAAAGTAACTAGAGCAACAGAAACCATGGGATATTCAAAAACGTATTCATTGTGGTTGGCAGAATAAATCTGTGACACATCTAGCTTTTCCAAAAGAAACTGTGAAGGTATATTTTAGAATAGCATGTAGAAAATTAAGGTTGTTTGAAAATAAGTTACCAAACTGTCGGGAGTGTCTACAACTAGTGAGTATCCACTTTTTTTCCAGGAAAGACATAATATGAAGTAACTATTGTTTTTCTTCTTTCCTTCTTGTGCTATATGACTCCCAAGGAACATTCTGTTTATGTCAGAGAAATTAAAGAGTACTGGGAACAGTGTATAATAACCTCATTTAGATGACCAACATGAGGACATCAGTGTTTTTAAGTAGTCTATGGTAGGCCGGATCATGAAAAATTTACTTCATAGAATTGATAAGGGCAGAATTGAATTAATGTATTGAATTAATATCTCATCTGATTACTTCTTTTGCAATGACAGAAGAGATGAGTTGCTTCCCTTTCAAGGTAATTTCTTCTCCTTACAGTGAAGACTCTTCAGCCTCTGCTAACATTAGTCTCTTCACAAGCAGTAACAGGCAGTAGGTTGTTCTGTAGCCAGGGCATCATTGTCAGCTAGCAATCTTCACTGGAGTCTGAAATCAAGAAATGGAAGACAAATAAAAAGAAAATTTTATTCCAAAGAAGGAGACAGCAGTGATTGATTCTGGTGGTACGATAAACCTTGAAATCTGTTATTAATGACTGCACTACAGCACTTTTACTGTTAATCAAAGAGAGCTTGTGAAGTTCTTTGCTTTAAAACAGTACAGGATTAATAAAATAATAATAAAAAAGAATCCCTTCACTAGTACTATTTTTCTATTTAGTGTTTAATACCTGAATGTCTACTGCTGTTATTTCCATGCTAAACTATTGAAAGTATTTTTACTTTATTTATAACAAATGTACTTAAAAGTCTCTATTGCTTAATGATCCTGATTTCCTCACAGACTAACATTTTGCAAAATTGAAAAAAAAAGCAAAAACTACAACATGTTAGTCAAAACAGTGTAAGTCCCAGATGATAGGATCATTAGAACATAATTTAGATTATACTTGCTTATTCTGCAGCCAAAGGAGGTCAAAACAGAAATAGAAACTAAGTAAAAATAATAATAAAAAAAAATTGATAAATACAGTTCACTTGTTCAGCCATGTCTTAATGTTCCTTTTTATAAGATACTTGAATGCAATAGTTTTGTCCACTCGAATAGAACTCACGTAGACAGATCTGAACTTCTCTTGAAGAGGAAATGATTGATGATGTCTGACACTTCATGAAGGATGGGTAAGCCACTGTGAATGTTGTTTTATTGACAGTGCTTGAACCTTGAATGATCTCAGAGGAAAAACAATGGATATATAACGTCACTTCATCACAAAAGGAGCTTTCAAGACACTTCATAAATGATTTGTAACAATGTTTTAGCACATGAATTTTGGATATTACTTTACTATTATTTATTTCTTTTATTCAAATTTAGATACCTTTAATTAATCATTAATTAACCATTCATGTTTATTGCTTAGAAAACTGAATTCTTGAGAGAGAAAGAAAAAAAAAAGTGCTTTCTTTTTACATTGAACTTTTGATGTGTGCTTTGCAACAGTGACCACTATCAGGAATCAATTGCTTTTTCATTAAAGTCCTTTTGATACAATTCTGACAATCTGAAAAATGGATTAAAGTGAAAATTACTTCAGCTTATTTTTAGATGAATATATCATTTCACCAATATTGCTGCAATAAAAAGAAAAACTTTTTTAGGTACCATGCTGATTTTTGCAGTATTCATTTAACTTCTTGTCTACACCAAAAAAAGAACTGATTAGAAAGTTTCTTTTTTAGCTAAGATCTTGGCCATACAGAATTAATTAACTTATCTTGGGACTTCTGCAAAGTCTACCTTAAGTTTATGCCCTCCACCCATGTTAAGTTTCATTTGAATCAAATCCTCAATGGTTTGCATTTCTCTTATAACTATTCCAAGGTTATTTTGACTTTTCTTTGATCCAAGCAGTGCACTCTCACTATCAGAAATTTATCTATGACCAAGACAGCTGACTGTGCATCAGAAGATGCTGTAGATGACTGACTGGTAGAGGAATCAAACTTCTCAATGTTCTTGAGTTTTGCCATCTCACTTACCATCCAGACTCTCAACTGCTTGTACAAACACTGGATGTACACTGCCAGATAATGTTCCCTATGCTAAAACAATATCTTGCACTTCTAAGCCAGTAAAATGTTATTCTTAACAGGGTCACTGCACTTAAAAGTTCATCCAAAGAGCAAAACTTTGTTTAGTCATATTATTTTTTTAATTTTTAATGGTTAGGATTTTTACTTCAGCCAGTCAGAGTTAATTTTGATGATGAAATGCGTAGCATTTTTGTCAAAAAGTATTTTTTAATGCCTCTGTAATTCTTTGCACCAATGGACATTGATCTCCATTTATTTCAGGTATCTAGTAGACTTTTTTATTGAATAAGAATTTTTGCTTCAAATTTAAATTATGTGTTTAGAAGATTTGAATCTTTGGATGCCACTAAAATGTAACTTGTAGAGAAAAATGCTTCAACTTCCATTAATTTACATTTATTGAAGCTGCAGGTCTAGATCCCCACATTGCTCCTCCCCATCTAATAATCTCTGGCATAGTTTTGGCTCATGACAATGATTTCTGTCCCAGTGGGTACCTAGAAGAGGTACCATTATAGACCAAATATTATTCTTAATAGCATGGGTCACAGGACTTTTTTTGTTCTCATTAGAAAGAATGATCAGAGGGAAAAGGAAGTGTATTTTCTGAAAACAGGTGACTGGCTCAGTACTAGTAATGTAGCTGCAACCTATAGGAAAAATTAGGACATTTAACACTGGTGGATTTAGATAAAATGTCATTAAACTGATTTTGACCATGAAACAAGATATTGATAAATTTCACAGTGTGTGAAAATTATTTTGGGATTTTTGGTTTGTTTTATGCTTGTTCTTTCTCCTTTTTTTTTCCTCCTTGTCAGATCTATGAATTCAAAGTGATGTTAGAAAATTGGTCTATTTTCTTTCTTTTTTCTTGGACTCTCAACTGTAATAAGGATTTTTGAACCACAATCAAATATAATATCAACAAAAATAACACCTACATGAAATGGAGTGAAATCCAATTTCTTCTATAGCTGAATTAGTACTTTAGTGTTAGCTGTTGTAAAAGCCTACTTTAGACATAAAAGTAGTCATGATTTACCCAAAGAATAGCTGATATGTTAAATAACAAGCTCCATATTGACAGCCACTTTTCTGACTATAACCACGGTTTTATCAGTCCATTCCAACACTTCTTCTGACAAGAAAGTCACCTAGCAGATTGAGTTTAATAAGGCAAGAACATTCCGTTTATTTTGAAAATATCACTTGCAGTGCCACCTACATTCATATCAAAGTGGCAACAGAATTCTACCTCTGATACCTCTTCATTGTATTTCATAGTTCATGAAATATCTCAGAGGCAGCGAAGATTTGGTCAGATTCTCAGACATCAGTGTAGGTCAGCAAAAAATGAACCTATTTATTAGTACCCTTATGAAAAAGGCACAGTTTTCACCTTTGTACTTTCCTCTCCCAGCCAAATTCCCTGGATAGAGCTCATACCTGAGATTTAAGCAGGTGAGCAGCTACTCTGGGTGACCCAGAAAGCATCATAAGCAAGGCATCAGATGCCTAACTAACTTACAGAACTTTTTGTTTATGATTTTTATGCCTTTCCTGTTTTTTGTTTTTTGTTTTTGTTTTGTTTTCTGTTTGTTTTGGGGTTTTTTTTGTTTGTTTGTTTGGGGTTTTTTTATATGACAGGGGATAGCACTGGACACGGACCGTTTTCCTAATATAAATGATTCTACAGTGACTCAATTTTGGTATCCTTAATATACTTACCCAGATTTAGAGCGAAGAGAATGGAAGAAACACAGCACCCCATATAATTCGAGGCAGGGTGCATGGTGGCTGTGACAGCTGGATTGCTCAACATAAAATTCCTGTACCTGAGCAACAGCCAGAAAGAGTTTCTCCACTGTGCCCTACATTCAGTGCAACCTATTTCTTCAGCTTGAATATGCGCTGAGGGTTAGAAGAGTGCTGTTTAAAATTCATCATATACTGAGAAGTTTTCCATGCTCTCAGCCTTCCAAAACACTGCGGGTTTCAAAGAAAATAATTCAGTCTTATAAGTTGTTTTCTGCCTCATTTTATGCATACAGAGTGCTGTAAGAATGTTCACCTGAAAAAGAGGTGCTATTTAAAAGTGGCTTGCTGTGTGAGTACTGATACAAAGCATTGAAGGGCTACATTTTTGGAATGTCAACCCCAAATTTGATAGACGTTTATAAAATTAACTGAACATCTTTCAAGTCATGATTCTTAAATTTGTCTTTTTTTTATCCCAAGTGCTAGAAAGATTTTAAAATCAAAACTTCACATTTAGGATTTATTAGCATGATTCAAAAATGTAGAGTGAAAAATGCATTTTACTGAATTATGGAACTGGATTTTAATTAGAGATTAAATTAGAAAAAAAAAAAGAAAAAAAAAGGCCAAATCAAATTCTTCTGAGGATTTCAGCATAAGGTTGTTTTTGGGTTTGTTTTTTGGTTTTTTTTTTAACCTATAGAAAATATATTATTCAGACTTTTAGAAATTTAATTCCAGAACACAAACAAAAAGAATCACAGGAAGACATTGCAAAAATCTACAATTTCCATTTCTCTTTTATCTGGCCAATTTCTGTGAATATTTGTCTTTATCTTTTTGAATATTTTACATGAGAACAACTTAGCACTGCAAACACTGTCAAGTTCTGAATCAGGGTGTTTAAGGGCAATCTTTTAAAATCTATATTTTAAAGACATTAACGTCATAACCAGTTTTGCTGCTCAGCAACCTAAGAAAATAAAATAACCCAGAAAGGATTAAAAATTCAAATTCTGTTTCAATATGGCATGCCTTAATCAAGTTAACAAAGTACTAAGAAGCTGCTGTCTTAATTACAGCTTTCATTTTATCTTAATTCAGGAATACAAGAATGTTACACTTCTGTTATTCTATCTGATACCTTGACAAAGCTCTGATGAAACTATATTTCTTTAAGCAGATTATACAGGAACTCAAATAGCACATCAGGAATTCATATTTTCTAAATGCATGTAGACAAATTCCCACATATACAGAAAAGCAGCATAAAGCCATGTCCTACTTAAATCTCCTTCTACTTTAATATATTTGTATGGGACTATATAATTATGCAGTTGTTTAATCTCAGTAATATCAAAATGAATTTATTAATATATATTTTTGCATTGTTGTAGCCAATGACTTAACTGTTCCCAGATAAATCAGTTGTCCTCCTCTATACTATATAAATTCCAGTATTTTAAGAGCATTTTTTCCCTGATTCTAGGACTACATCTGGTATATAGTAACACCTGGAACATTAAAAAGAAAGAGGCCTTTACATGCCTCAGGATTTATTTGCTCTTATGATTTCCAATCTATCTTGTCCTTTGATTTTGTCTCTCTAGAATTTTTTTTTTTTTTTTTAATTCCTATGAGTAGAAGGTTAACATTTATATGTTACTATATATGTTATATATAGTTACTAAGTCATAATTGTCACAGAATTGTAGATTGGTCTACATAGGGAAGGACCTTCAAAAATATTCTAGTTCAAACTCGATGTCATGGATAAGGAACATCTTTTAATAGATTATATTGGTTAAGGTCTTGTCCAGCATGATTTTAGACACTTACAGGGATGAGACATCCAAATCTTCTCTGGGCAACCTGTTTCTGTGTCACCAAACAGTCATTGTAAAAAATTTCGTCCTTCCATCCAATATAAATATTTTTTCCATTTTAACCAAAGACTATTGTTCTGTAGCTACAGGCCCTGGTAAAAATGCTCTCTCTATATTACTTATAACTTATATTTAGATATTGAAAGGCTGCAGTAAAGTTTCTCTCTTTCCTGGATGAACAATCTCAGGTCCCTGAGCCTGTTCCAGCCCTCTGATGATTTTAGTGTCCTGCCTCTGGCTTTGCTCTAACAAGTTAATGTCATTCCTGTTCTAAGCATGCCAGATCTGGACACAGTACTGCAGGTGTGGCTCATAAGAGCAGCATAAAGAAGGAAAATCTCTCTTGACCTGCTGCCTACACTTTTTTTTTTTTGATACAGCCCAGCCACTGATTCCTAGGCTGCAAGCACACATTGCTGGATCACATCCAATTTTTTCATCCACATGGATGGTGAACATCAAGTCCTTTTCCTCTGAACTGGTCTCAATTAATTTCCCTTCCAGTCTGTGCTGATGTTACAGACTGACATGACCCAGGTGCAGGACCCTGCATTGGTCTTCTTGATATTCATGAGATTCACACAGTCCCACTTCTCAAGCCTATTAAGGTCCATCTGGATAGTGTCCCTTCCCTCTAATATACCAACTGTACCATTCATCTTGGTGTTATCCAAAAACTTGATGAGAGTGCACTCAATCCCATTGGTCTGTGACATCAATGAAGATGTAAAATAGCTTTGGTATCCATATGGACTCTTGAGGGATACCACTGGTTACTGGTTTCTACTTGAGCATTGAGTCATTGGCTGTAACTCTTTGATTGTGACCATCCAGTCAGTTCCTTATCCAGCTAACAGCACATCCATCAGACTTATAATCTCTCCCATTTAGCATCATGAATGTGATTGGAGACCATGCCAAAGGCCCTAAAAAGTGACCAGGTACATAACATCAGTTGATCTTTCCTTCTCTACTAATGCAGTCACATCATCATAAAAAGGCCACCAGATTAACTCAGCAACACAACTCCAGATCTGCCTTTGGTGAAGCCATGTTGCTATCTCTATTTACTTCTCTGTCTTCCATATGCTTCAATGTGACATCCATGAGGATCTATATCAAAGAATACATTGTTATTTGTGCAATTCTATAATTAGAGAATTCTTGGTAGGGAAGGAGATAAAGAAATGATAACTTTTTTTCTTAAGGTATATGGTGATTAGAGACAACTCTGGCCATTTAACTAGTATGTTGGTTTAAAATCCAGGTAGAAAATTGAAACCACTTAAGCTGCTCCCTTTTCCCCTCCCCACCACTTCCAATAATGGAGGAACGCTAGGAGACACTATAAGTTTGAATCATTTTTTTTGGGGGAAAAATCCCAATAACTTCAATAATACTAATAAAAGAGAATACACACACACAAAAAAAGAGAGTTTTATCCACAAAAGGATATTCACTACCAAACAAAATAAAACTCTTCCTAAAGACAGTATTCGGCATGGTTTCCCAGACAAAGGCAAAATGGCCGCTGGCCCTATGCAATGGACACATGATATTCAAGAAAACTTAAACAATATATTGGTGAGGCTCTCATGGCTTAAATTCCTGCTCCTCCAGCCTGAAAACAACAGAAAGCAGGGACAAAACACAACCAGCAAAGCTAGGTCATCCAAATGAGGAGCTGGGCTGCTGAAATAGCAACTCTGTGGCTTGGACGTCGCTGCAGTGGCAAGAGCAATGGTACTCCTAATCCCACACCTTCTCCAGAGCAAGCCCAGCAAAAAAAACAAAACCAAAACCAAAAAA
>VWZN01009550.1:2223-14764 GCA_013396955.1 Regulus satrapa
CCTATGATTCACATTTGGTAAAGATTTGAGTCTGAATATTTTCTTTGTTTATTTTTACTTTTTAAAATGAACCTTACTCCATGGGATTATTTTTCTTTGTGTTCAGTTGCTGGTCTATATACAAAAACCTGAGAAGGCTTTAGTTGTTTTCAGAATCCTGTGATTAGTTCTTTAGCAAATCTCATGCATAGATGAATCCTTAATTACTTGAAAATAGTGTTTAATTATTATTTTTACTTGATTTTTCTTACCTAAACTCATTGTTACAAGTGAATTAGCCGGAAAATTCCTTAACAATTAACAGTGAATTATGATTATTTAAAAATAGCTTTACACTGAAAATATTATTTTCAATGTTTAATGGAAAATATAGGTCACCATTAACATTGGCTAAAAGGGACAGGGACTATATATGGAAACTAAAAGAAATGCCCTGTCAAGTTTTGTCTGTTCCTACTAGTGAAAAAAGAAATATGAAATTTAAACTGCAGAACAAAACCAGATTATCTATGAGTAGGTGTAAGTTTGTTAAAATTTGTATGCAAAGTAGTCATTGAAATAGAATAAATTCTAGTTATATGATATTTATAGAAAGTATTCCTTAATGCACATAATGCAAAACTAATAAGATAGATATGATACAGCTGGTCTGAAATTTAAAATACACAAGAAAGCTCAATTCTGGTTTTAGTTTCTCAGTTAAGCAGACAAAAGATTCTTTTTTCTGTACCTGTTGATGCTAGATATGAAATTTTTATTAACTCAGTTTATATTTGTTTGGATTAAATACAAAAGAAACACCCCACTTTTATGCACTGCATTATAACCCATGATAAAGATGATAATTTCCCTGATTTTCATCACATCACATATGAATTCAAAGTAATCTTGCAAGAAGTTATACTATTTTATGTTGCTGATGAGATCAGGACTGTGAAGATGGTAAAATACAACATACAATTATGTGTTACCTTTAAATTAATACACGCCCATGTGTAAAAATCTTCAAGTTACCTTCTGGGAGTCGAAAAGATATCCAAAAATACCTGCAATAAAAATAACCTTTATAATGTTAAGTATAGATGATTTATTTCTGAGTTGCTGAATGTGTTCCTGGAGTTGGCTGACTTGCTCTTGAAGGTCTGTGCCAGACAAGTAAGCTGCAAACCCTTGGCTCAGCTGACTTCTGTGAAATTCTCTTTAGGCAGTGCTTCAAGGAACAGACTACTCAAGTGAAGAATTACTCGTAATGCCTAAGAGTGTTTCAAAAATTAAAATGAAGTTGGAGATTTAAGGAGGGGGACTGTTTCATTTAACCTATATCATAGCAAAGTAAAAAGCAGCACAATCACCCTTAGCAAAGCTTGATAAATACCCTGAGCAGGGAATTATTATTACTGTTATTATTTTTTTAATCTATTCCCTCACCTTTTTAAAGTGTAAAAGACTGGGTTACCTAAGGCATTCTTATTATTATCAATTGTCACACCTTTGATTATTGTCTGGATTTCAACTAGAAGCTCAGTTTTTTACTTGCAGTCAGCCAACACCTTTGGAAAAGCACATTATTATAAGCTTTTCAGATTACTTTATACCTTGGCCATGTAATGAAAAAATAACTTTGCTTAGATATTATTCAGCTTGTACACCTACATCATCTTGTCTAACGCCAGTGCACTTTTGTTTTTGGGTTTTTTGGGGGGGTTTTTTTTGTTGTTGTTGTTTGCTTTTTTGCTAAAATCTTGGTATAAATGCTCTATCTAACAGATTCTGACAAAGGAAATTGTGGGTAGGTGTGAGAAGTGTGGGAATAAAACTTCTAAATACAATGAAATCAATGAAATGACAAATCGTTAAATACAATGAATCCAGTTGAGATGGAAGCATTTTGGACAGACAAGAGCAAAATGTAGTAATTATTTTTAAAAAAGGAACTGTCTTTTGCAGAAATAATTTCCATGTGTTTGGTTGTTTGACATTATTTCTTAAAAGAGTTATTTAAAGAGATAATAATAAAAGCGTAGAGATGCATAAAATATGAGAAATATGAAAAAAAATAAAAGAGCAGCATTATAAGCTTCTACCCAAGTGTCCTCAACTATTCAGAGCAGCCCATCCTCATGCTGTTGTCTGTTCTGTAGCATTCCCTTTGCTAATGCAGCCATAGGTGTTTTATTTATGAATACAGCTCTCATTGGTTGACACACCACATGCAGTTACTGCTCCAAAGAGATTACCACTGAAATGTAAAATAAAAAGTAGCTGTTGACAACCAGATCGCAGGGAAGTGATGACCTGTCTTATTAAATATCATTGTTAGTGCTCTGTGTGTACGTACAACCTATTAGTGTGCGTTCAGCCAAGTGAACATTTCAATAAAAATAAGGTCTTAAAATTATTCTTTAACCTCCTGTGATGTATAATGCAAGCTCATCCCTATAACCTCTTCCAGAACAAAACAGGCCTTATAATCATCTAGATGTAATTCTCGTCTTTTCCTTGTAAGATTTAAAAATGGAAATGATCATGCTTTATGCAACTTGCTGCAAAAAGCACTGATTAAAACAAAGAATGAAGTTAGAATTATGTGGGTTTTTCTCTGTAAACCAGGAAGTGTTAGTTGGAAAAAATGACACTGTTTGTCACTGACATGTTCTTTACTGAAGTTATTTAGGGTGGGCGGACACAAAACCCCTTCTGTAGTTGCAAAGATGTTATCCTGCGTGTATCCATGAGAAGCACCAAGATATAACCACTTTCTATGCTCGAAAGCATTGATTCTGAAATCTCTCCTGATGTTGAACAGCTGTGCGTTGGTGGGGAGTTTTTCTTCTCTGGGGGTGTTTTTTAAAGCCCCTACAAAAGGGAAATGGCATTCTGCCATTAACACTGGCATTAGCATTACATTGCACATAGTTCTGAATTCAGTGAGAATTCATTTCTAAAGGAAGTAAAGTTGCAATTTTCCTTAAAAGGACAGCAAACTGTTGCAATATCTTTCAGAAATAAAATATATGCTGAAATAAAATCTTCCCATAGCTCTGGAGAGAAATGGAGAGATGCACTTAGTGTTCTTGCAACATGTGTCAGCTATGGAAAGAAAATTTATGACTCCTCTGGAACCTTCAACAGGATATCACTACTATTAAATAGCAAATAGAAAAATACAGGCTTATATCTATATGATTCTGTTGAAGTACAGAAGATTTAAAGGAAGAAATGCAGGATAGTAGAACTCTTTTGTGCAGCTGGGTGTTAACACTGGAATACCATGAAATTGCCAGCACTGCGGAAATGACAGATTTCTAAAAATTGACCCCATAAAATATACAATACTCCAGAAGATCTGAGATGAGCAGCAAGTTTCATTGGCACCATATATTGTATTTATTTTATATATATATACCTTTTGTAATCCAGGGCTACTCCACAGATGAGATCAGAAAAGAGTTCTTTAACAACACAAATCAGACATGATGCTTAATAATGAAATCTTGGTAGGTTTCACTCATAAAATATTTATTTTTTCCTACATTATTTTCTAACAGCAGTCAAACTGTGGGTTTGGCTGTGCAAAAAACCAAACATACATACTGGAACTTTGTTTTGTCGAGCTGAAGAAATTAGTATTTCCATTTACCAGGAAAAAGATATTCAGTTTGAATTGCAAGAGAAAAAAATAGATAAAGATTTGGTAACCCCCTTCCTCTTATATGAGAAGTCAAAGGAATTAATTACTGTTATTACATACACCTTGAAGTCTCTTTGACTTTTCAAGGTACTGTAACAAGATGATGGCACAACTGAGTTAGGATCCATATGTTGCAGCATGATCTAAGCAACATTTTTAGATTACAATTAGCTTGAATTTTAGTAATCTCAACTATATGTAGGTGAATTGAAATTTTGAACTGTACTGTATCAACAGAACATTTCAATTTTGAGTAAAATATTGTTTCCTCCTTCCTGCATATTTAATTGTCAAAGTCAGTTTACATGCTCAATGCATAAAGTATTATTTTTTGCAAGCCATAACGTGAATTAATATAATATATCCTGAATATTAAAGCATATAGAGGAACTACCTATTCTTCCCCTTAAGACTATGTTTGTGAATTTTAGTGTTTGGTTTTATATTTTCAATATGATACATCTAGTGATGTCAAAGATATCAAATGCATACAAAGGGTCTTTAGTACATTGATAGTAAAATACACTGTAGTTTTAAAGAAAAAAATTAAATTATTTCTCTTGTTCTTTGAGAAATTTGATCAAAGGACAATGGAAGAGTTATGTGAAATTTTAAAGGGTAACAGATTTTGTTTTTCTAAGAAAAAAAATTATAGAAGCTTTTTTTTTCTACATTTAGAATCTTGAAAAGTGAAAATAATTTACAAATGGCATAAGGCAACTGCATAAAAAAGTGTCAATAGAAAGGACTTTTTTTTTTTTTACTTCAGTCAAAGGTTTAAAAAAGATTGGAAGAAAGAGCTATCTATAACAAATCTTGTTGTTAAGAACTTTTAGTAATGTTTTTACAATTTATCTCCTAACATTTATTTAATTTTATATTTTTTATTTTGATCATGAAATTATTTAGTTTGTTTCTCTGAAAATGGCCTTTTAAGAATATCAATGTAATTGGATAAACTAAGTTGGTAAGAAAAAATAATTTTTTATGTGAAAGCAGCAAATTATTTTATTCTCTCTGCTTGAGCTAGTGATTAGATCTTTTTGCTCTTGTGAAGATAAAAATCTATCTCAGATTGCGCAGAATGCTGGAGAGGACCCCAGTGTGATGCAAATTGACCAAAAAGCTGCTGCACGTTGAATTCTGACAATAGTTTAAACCGCTCCTTTCTTCTGGGAGATTAATATTAAAAACTGCAAGTAGAATAGGACTTCAAAGGACTTGACTACTAAAAATTTTAGGCAATTTGAGATTATTTAGAGTTACTGAATAGCTAGAAATATTTTAAAGGCATATACTCAAAAATTTTAACAATTTTCAGAAAAATGCAAAATTATTATGATGTTTGTCATTAGGGGGCGCATAAAGAAAACTTAAATACCTAAATAATACAGAAACAGTAAAAGTTGGCAATTTCATCATCAAGATTAATTTACCCTATTAATGTATTTATGTTGAAGCTGGTATGCAGAGAGAAACTAATTCTAAATGCTTAAAAATGTCTAGAGCTTGCAAAGTTGAATGACATAGCATGTAGTTCCCAATAACTCGTTACTCAAAGGTCTTCCCTGCCTTATTCAGACATTTAGATTGAAACAATTTAATTTAAATAATTAAATTTAAGAGAAAAATCAAAGGTTTTCATAACAGGGAGAAATATAATTTAAATTTATTTCCTGACACACCACTTGTAAATCTCTGTATGCCATGATTGAGCTGAAAAACATCTGTCAAATGTTAAACATCATTACGAATTGAATGAAGTATACACTAAAGTGATCATAACCCCTCTTCTTTCAATGAATTCCCTAAACAGTAATGAATAGAGAGTTAATAAGTGTCTGCTAGCTCTTGATGTTGATTCTTTGTGAATTGATTTTTTTATAAAAGATTTCAAAGTTGGGGGATGAAGCAAAGGTGTTTATAAGGAATTTTCCTGGGATAAAAAAATCTTCAATGTATTCGATACAGTCTCAGTGGCAGGAAAAGTGTTACTTGTCTAGTGGAAAAGCAGTAATGCAAAAATTAATGAAACATAATACTTGGACATTTAAATTTTTTTTAATGTATCTAATCAATTGTTCCATGTCTGTGTTGACCCTCCAGCTATTCATGTTCATAGTTGTTTAAAATTAAATGTAGATGGTTTTAGTTGTCATTTTCTTGGTAAAGAAGCATAAAATTATACCTGGCTATTAAGGATATTCTCTGTTCCTGTATTGGGTTTGCACAGTCATGGTCGGGTAGCAGGAGGCATACATGGATGGCTCCTGTGAGAAGCTGCCAGAAACCTTTCTCATTTCCAGCAATATCCATGCCAGCTGGCTCAAGATAGACCTGCCACTGGCCAAGGCCAAGCCAGCCAGAGGAGATGGCAGCAAGGAAAAAACTGCTGCAAAATAGCAGCAGAGAGCATGGGAGAAAAACAGCCCTGCAGACACAGAGGTCTGGAGGGGCAGGAGATGGTCCAGGCGTCGGAGCTGAGACTCCCCCGCAGGCTGTGGTGAAGACCATGGTGAGGCAGGATGTACCCCAGCAGCCCAAGATGGACCACTGTGGAGCAAATATCTACTTCCAGCTCATGGAGGACCTCATGCTGGTGCAGGTAGATGTCCACAGGTGTGTGTGACCCCGTGGGAAGCCCATGCTGAAGGGATCTGTGACCCAATGGAGAGAGGAGCTCACCCTGGAAAGACTTGACTCTGGAGAGGAAACCACACAGGAGCAGCCTGCTCCTGAAGGACTTTGCCCTTTAGAAAAGACCCATGCTGGAGCAGTTTGTAAAGGACTGAAGCTCATAGGAAGGATGCACATTGGAGAAATTAATGAAGTACTGTCTCTGGAAGAGTGTGAGGAGTCCTCCTCCTGAGGAGAAAGGAGAAGCAGGAGCAATGTTTTCTGAACTGACCATAACCCCACTCCCCATGCCTCTTCACTGCTAATGGGGGGGAGGGAGGGAGAGAGAGAAAATAGGGTGTGAAGTTTAGCCTGAGAAGGACAGAGGAGTGGGGAAAAGATGATCTAAAATTTAGTTTTATTTGTCTTAATCCTACCGTGATTAAACTTATTTCACTTAAGTCAAGTCTGTTTTACCCATGATGGTAATTGCTGAGTGATTCTCCTTGTCTTTACCCCAACTTACAAGCCTTGAAATTTATTTTCTCTCTTGTGTCCAGTTCAAGAGGTCAGGGACAGAGAAGCTTTTGTGGGCATGTGGTGTCCAGGCAGAGTCAACCCTCCAGAGCTCCCAAGGGAAGTGTGGCCATTTAAATTGTTTGCTTTCATTAAAAGAAATTTGAGCTTAAATCTCTTGAAATTCATATGGGGATAAAACTTTAGGAGTAAATGCTCTTTGATACAGATAGCTTAATTACGCTTGAAGATTGAAATCCTCTATTAAGATCAAATATTTACCCTTTCTAGTTGTGTACACCTATATTAGTTTAATTATCTGGAAAGAATATAAGCAACCATCTAGATGCTGAAAAAGGTTTTTCAATAATGGGCAGTGACTTGAATCTTCAGAGGGTTTCTCAGCATTACCCCATGTGATCTAGTAGGTAGGACATATCTGACTTGCAGTTTCCTGAACATAAATCCTGCTACCACAATATTTGGTCATAGCACCTGGTGTTACTTGTTTCTTGAATGCTGTTTGCTTTCTTCTTGCAAGCTAGGGAAGGGAAGAGACAGAAACTTTCCTTTGAGTGACAATTCCCACAGTGCCCAGTATTATTCTGTGCAAGTAAATTTGAAGTTTCTTTAAGGCTTACATTAAATGTCTGTAGTGGACAGATTCCAGACCCCCACAAAAGCCATTTTATTACACACCCTGCCTGCCCCCCTCAGCTGAACAGGAGAGAGAAAATAAAACAAAGGTTCATGAGCTGAGAAAATACAACAAACATTCATGAGTCCAGCAGAGATCACTCAGCAAATACTGTCACAGGCAAAACAGATTCAGATTTGAGATGCTAATTGAATTTGTTACTAGAAAAATCAGGATAATGAGAAGTAGAAAAAGACCTTAAAAAAACCTTCCCCACACCCTTCCCATCTTTCCAGCTCTACTTCCTCCCCACAGTGGTGCAGGTAGAAAGATATAATAATGCTTTGCCTGGCTTCTCACAGACTTGCAGATTATACAAGGACCAACTGGATTACAAAAGTTGAGGTTTCTTAATTTTGGTTTGCTTTTTTTTTTTTTTGGTTTAGGTTTTTGTTGTTTTGGGGATGAGGGGGGATTATAGCTCTCACAAGCAACTGCTTTGTCTCATAGGAACAACAAGCATAATTTTGTTCCTTAGTTCATCAGCAGAGGAAGAGTTAAAAGCACAGAGATGAATTTTTCTTATTCCATACAGACCATAGGTTAGGCAGAATGGCAACTAGAATTTCATACATGTATTTCAGTGCTTCATACAATGAAAGAAATACTTAAATGAAAAAAGTTCTTCCGTATGAAGAGAACAGTTGTAATCATTACCTGACTGCAAATGCTTTTTCTCTGCCTGGAGCATTCCAGTGTCCACTAGCAGAGTTCTTTAATCCTTCAACTTGCTGACTTTCTCTCAAATTCCCAGAGCTAAAAACTATTTTTGTATTAGATTATCTGAGGATTCTTCATTTTCAACATATATCCGGGTTAGTGAAGTGCCTGTAATGCCCTTTAGCTATCTAGTTCACATTGTGACATACAAAAGTACCTACCATCCTTCCTTTTCCTCACCCTTTTGAAAGCCAGTCTTTGAATCACTAGTGAGACAAAACCATTCTGAACTTCATGTTTGATATTGATGCTTCTTCTTCATCAAATGCAGTTTTCTATCAGAACAGCATGTTTTTCTTTCATATGTATGTTTAAACACCGGCACATTACACTGACAGAAGAACGGTTTTATGCAAAGTATGAAAAGTGGCCTGAGTGACAGGAAGGCAAAAAAACCCCAACTTTGTTTGTTTCCTGTTGCTCACCACAGGCAGCATATTGTGAAGCTATGCAGGGAGAAAATTAGAACAATCAAAGCCCTACTAGAACTCAGTCTGGCTACTGTGATAAAAGACAACATAACACCTTTCTACAAATACATCAGAAATAAAAGGAGGTGCTTCATTTTGTATCAACCATCCTGGCTAACATGGGAGCACCCAGCTGACTAAAAGTCATCAAATGTGATTCCCATCTACAAGAGAAGAAGGCAGATCTGGTGAACTGCAGGCCTGTCAGTCTGCTCTCTGTACCAGGGAAGGTCATGGAAGAGATCAGACTGAGGGCCCTCCCAAATGGGATCAGACTCAGAGAGCAGGGGTTTAGGAATGGAAGGTCCTTTTTGATAACCGAATTTCCTTCTGTGACAAGGTCACCTGTTCAGTGAAAGAGAGAAAAACAGTGGATATTGTCTGCCTAGACTTTATTAAGGTCTTTTGATACTCTTATGATCCACTGGAGGGTGGGAAGGCTCTACAGAGGGACCTGAATATGCTGGACTGAGGGTCTGAGCCTCTCACTGCAAGAAGGACATTGAAGAGCTGAAGTGTGTCTAGAGAAGGGCAATGGAGATGGGGAAGGGTCTGGAGCACAAGACCTGTGAGGAGCAGCTGAGGCAGCTTGGGGTTTCTTTTCTCCTTCTGGAGAAAAAGAGGCTCAGGGTGACCTTGTTGCTCTCTACACCTGCCTGAAAGGAGGGGCTAGCCAGTTGGAATGCAGAGTCTTCTCCCAGTTATCAGGTGACTGTGTAAGAGGAACAGGCCTCCAATTCCACCAGAGGAAGTTTGGACTGGATGTTAAGAAAACTATTATTCACTGAAAAGGCTGTCAAGCCTTAGACTAGGGAATCTAGGTTATCTAGGGAAGTGCTGAAATCACCGTCCCTGGAAGTGTTCAAAAAGATGTGGATATGGAATCTGAAGGCATGGTTAGTAGTGGACTTGGCAGTGCTGTGTTAATGGCTGAACTCAATAATCTTAAATGTATCCTCCAGCCTTGAGTTTTCTATGATTCTGTGGCACCATGGCTGTTTGTACTTTGTACTGTTTCAACATTTGCCAGATGCAGGAAGTGCAATCAATGTCAAAAGAATAGACAAAAAATTCAGATGGAAAGATGATACTTTTTTGCATTTCAACACGAAGTCAAATCAAAAGTCTTTTAGCAATTTCCCGCAAGTTACTTAATCGTGGCAGCCTCTCTCTGATATTAGCTTTGCTGAACATAGCAAACTGTGAGGGAGCAGAGGTCATCAGGAATGTGGGTTTTGATTGATTATAATGGTCAGTCTGTGTCTTGACACCCTTCACAGTCCAGATCACTTGATATACTTTTATTTGCCGTGTACAGGCAGAGAATACAGGCATTTTCTAAATGACACAGACTAGCAAAGCACTTTTTTTTTGGCAAATGTTTTCAGCTGATGAGACTAAACTAGCTACTGCCTAAGTATTAATGTGTCATTCCTGTGATACCACAAGTGTCTTTGCTGCCTAAGATTTCATTGGTTGTGTGCAGAAGGGTCAGTCTCTGGTCATCCTTGGATGAATTGTATGCCTTTGCATATGTGTATTTTCTTCTTTAATGTTTGAGCTTATCTTTGACAGCAATTTTGTCTTTCCCACATAGCTTTTCTCTATTATATATGTTTTCTCTTAGCTTAGCCTAGGTTTGACAGCATGAAAAACATTGCATAGCTGTATTCCCTCAAAACTAGACCTTGCACTAGAGAGAACTGAGCACTGAAAGCAAGGAACACAGGCATTTCACTTGCAGGTCTTGTGGGGGATTAGGGAGGAAGGCAGCAGATTATTTTCTGCTACTTTATAATGTTTGCAGAAGTAGAAGCGTGAGAATCAGCAGTGCTAATATGGAGTTGTAATGAATCTGATTGCAATCAAATAAACATATCACCACTCTCTGCTATTTCCATCTCAGAAAAAAATAAACTACACTTTCCAGTTTTTCTGAATGATGAGATAACACAGACAGTAAAGGCAAAAATGCTGAAGCAGGAACAGAAAAGAGAAGTTTGGGAGGGAGGAAAGGAAGAGAGAAGCATTTGTTCAAATGCATATGTGGATATAA
Source organism: Regulus satrapa (assembly GCA_013396955.1). NCBI lineage: Eukaryota > Metazoa > Chordata > Aves > Passeriformes > Regulidae > Regulus > Regulus satrapa. The sequence goes on from VWZN01009550.1 coordinate 12,990, forward strand.
CTGTAAACTCACATGAGATGCATTAGTATGAGTAACTTAACCTTAGGAGCAGTATGCAGAATTCAAAGACACCTTTGAGTATGGAGTAAAGAGAATGGAGAGAAAGAAACTAACATTTCAATTTTTGGTGTGTAAGAAAACAAAGAGGATTTAACAGATGAAATTTAGATAGCAAAACAATGAACTCAGTATATGAGAGTTCTAAGACAGAGGACAGAAATAGAATAAAGACATGGTAAAAGGTGAGGCTGTATAAGGATTAGCAACCTATTGTATAGAAGAAATAAATAACTGTTTCTCCATATTTCTCTGTTAGAAAAATTCTGACAATTCTTGATGCAAATATAGGGGTCTGTAGATGAAAGAAATGGGCAGATTTCCTTTGACTGACAAAAATAAATAAATTCCTGGATCAAGCTTTAAAGGCTTAATAAATAAGGTGGTTTTCTTTGTTTTCCACCTATTTAAATAATTATCCTTAGTCAGTCACTGCTGCTCAATTTTTTTTCTTAATGTGGCAATATCTCTCTATTGTATGAATCACATGACCACAATATTGTCTGGTTAGCATCATATATGGCTAAAAGGGCACGGAAATTCTTACCACTAGATAAAATAAAGGAGGACACAGTTTTTTCAAATCGGTGTTAAAAATCTGTTTCCACTTGTTATCAGGAAGCTAAGTCTGGTGTCGAGGTATCTCAGAAGAAATGTTAGCTCATGTCATGGCTGATTTTCCTTTTAGTATGGAATTTTTGTGGGCCACTTGAGTGTGTGGTTTATTTATGGCTACGCACAGGATGTGACAGAAGTGGCGTCTGAATGTTACTGTGGCAGAACAGATTTGTAACTTCTTCGTCCAGAAAATCATACAGAAATGAACGCACAACAGCAAACTTTCACAAAGAAAGCTTCGCATGGCCAATGTTAGCAGCGTAGCTTTAAGTTTGTAAATATTATCATCTGTATCATGGAATTTTCTGTCTTTGTTAATTGAATTCCCCTGATATTTCTTCTAAGTTCCCCAGTATTAAGAACTGCTCAAAAATTATAGAGGTAAGAAATGGAAAATGTCCAACAGCAGTAAACAGACTGTAGGATTTGGCATTGAGCAATGAATGCTCTGTATGGAAGAGGAATTCTGAACATAAGCATTTGAATAAAAGTCCTCTGGAATGATTAATGCTATTGGAGGGTTTATCTAAAAGGCAGCAGCACCAGTAATCTATATGCCATTCATTTTCCTACAATTTATAAAATTATTACCTTCTTGGACTATTACCTCCTTCTCCATGTAATAATAAAAATTTATGATGTAAACCTTTCAATTGCTTGTGTAGGAAAAAAATACTGAGTAACAATAAAATATAATAAAATATGGTTTGTGAAGAGAGTAGAAGATATATCCTTATTTTTAAAGATCTTTTTGTTTTTTTCGGTGAAGGTTATGTGGTATTGAGGTAAACTGTTTGCCACAGTTTAACAATATAAATTCTGTCACATAACTATTCTTATCTGCTTAATGAATGAAGCATAACAATTTTACCATTTAAATGTATACTGTATCATAACAAGGCCTTTCAAGCACTATGAATCTCATAGAGATGAATTTTGTAACTGTAATGGAAAAAAATTTACTTAGTTTTTGGGGTTTTTTTGGTGTTGGATTTTGTTTGTTTGTTTGTTTAGTTTTGGGTTTGGGGTTGTTTTAGATGCTGTTTTTTGTGTAAGGTTGCTGGTTTGTTTATTTTCTTTTTTTTTGGTTGTTTTAATTT
>VWZN01009552.1:8664-29602 GCA_013396955.1 Regulus satrapa
TTTTTTTTTGCCTAATTTACATTGGTTTAAAATAATAATTACTGGACAATATCTGTTTTTCTGTATAAACTATCTCATGTAAGACTGCCAAGATTCTTGATCCAGCTGATAAGATAACCACCATAAAAGAATGACTGTACTAATCAGCATTTTTTGTAATATGTTTCAAATTTCAGGTCCTTAAATTTGTTTTTATAGTCAATAATTTTTTACTGAAAAGCTTTACTGAAAGACTGAAAAGAAAAGGTGAAGACATGTAAAGAAAAAAGATGGAGACACGGAGACCAGGGAAGAAAGAGTCAAATCCCAAATAAGAGGAAATTGAGGACATCTTAATCTTGAGCTAAAATTCTCTTGCAAGGCTGTAGTAAAGATATAATTGATACAGCAGATACACTTTTCCCTGTAACTCATGAAATCTATTGGGAGAATGTAGTGCTCTAACCCCAGCCATAAGCAGAGGCATCAGTGCTGAAGCAAGCAGAGGTTGAAGTAGCTGTGATCTGATTAGAAGCTTGAACAGAAAGAAATGGGAGAAAGATGAAAAACCTTGCCCTAAAGATAGCAGACCTCTGTTCCCAGCAATGAAGATGATCCCAAAGATAAATGAAAAGAGCACTTACTTTTATACTAGAACAGCTCATCCTTAAAATTGTACCCCAATAAGATGAAATGACCCATGGTAGTTGTTGTGGTAAGACTATCAAACTGTGGGAGGGACTTCACAATTGCAGATTTCCAGATGGCTGATATTTATTAAAATTAAAACCATGAGAGAACTGTTTCTTGTAGAAAAGTCTCCATGGCATGGCAGAAGAGACTTCTCTCCCTTAGTGAACTGGAGGAACATTATTTTAAAGATGGTAAACTGAGAGAAAATACCAGGTTTTGTCTCTTTATGTTGTCAGCAGGCAAGGAAAAATGAGTTGAGGAAAAGAGAAGTTTTCTGAAAGTTTATTCTGATTCTCATTATTCTTTTTAGTTCTGTTAATAAAGCTTTCTTTATAGCCATTAAAGTTTTAAGCCTGCTTTTGCCCTTCTTCTAATCCTTATCTCACAGCAAAAAAAAAGTAAATAATTTTAATGGGTGCACTGGCATTTGGCCAGTGTTCAACCCACTACATTCATTGGTGCTGTGACTCAGGTTAGAGAACCAAAACCACAACATCTTTCTACTTTGTCGATCTTGTCTCTCTGTCTCTCCCCTAACCCCCCAACCTACATTGTCCAATTTTTTCTAAATGTTTGCTGTTAAATAAAATCTGTATTATTGACTTCAGCATCTGGTCATTTGCACCTTAATTCGTTTGGAGGCATCCCTTTATAAATGGATCATAACAATGTCCTCCTGCAAGAGATTTTGGGAAGAATTAATGCAGTTGGATTTTGGTTTTGGGGAGGTGAAGGATATCCAGTCCTGGAGTAGATACACCAGCAACTAATAATGCCCCAAGTGTTTGAATAGAACTCAATTCTAATTGAATTCTAATTCTCAATTGAATAGAGCTCAATTCTGCTGAAAAATTAACATAAGAAAACATAAGAGAAACATAAGAAACATAAGAAAATCTTTTGCAATGGAACAAATTTGGCATGCTATAAGTGTCTTCTCTGTCTGCTGTTTCCTTGTACAAGGGACTTTTTTCTGGTTCAGCACTATTCCAGTAATTTATCTCTTTCTTTGTTGTAATAGTCTGGCAAAGTCCCCTCTAGATACCAGGAAAACAAACAAACAAACAAAAAATCTGTCACCACTTTTCCCACTTTTCAAAGGAAAATATTTTTTAAATTTCTCCTGAATTACTCTTAGGCCTATTTTAATTTTAAATGTGCCTGATAAATGAAGAGATTATCAATGTTTTAAATGCATTTCCAGAATGCTGGTTTTTTTTTATCCCTGGAAAAAACATAGCTTTAGTGTATCTTCATTTTTTTCAGGTAAGAGGTACATCTTGTTCTCAATTTATTTTTGTGTTTCTGAGAAATACTGCAATCCAACAAATAGAAAAATGAAAACATGTGAGAAGTTGTTCCAATAAATTGTGGATTTAGTTTGACTCAAAACATGGATCAAAACTTAAACAGTTTTCATTGCTTCACTTTTCAGTACAAGAACCTTACAACAGAGCAAAAATACACCAAAAAATAGGGAGCTATAAAAATTTGATTATTGTGGCTGTGTACAACCATGATCAGGAGTGCTACTAAAAGAAAGGCTGACTGCTTAAAGATTTTCTATGCAGCAAGTCTAAAATAATCCCCATAAGGTGACCCCTGATTATTTTGATCAGCTCCTTTCTTAAGGACAAAGATTGATTTTTTTTTTTATTTTTTATTTTTCTTCCCTGAAACTGTATCTTAACTTTCATGTTCTTTGGAGCTGTTACCTCCTTTATTACACTATGATTACACTTTTATGAAACATTATAATATGCTACTCAGAAACCATGACACCACTCACAAGTAGTTTCACAAAAATGTAACACAATGTTCATATTTTTAAAGAATAAACTTCATACATATAACTTTAAATATTTGAAGATGTTCATTTATTCATGCATTCATCACTGTACAACAGACAACATTCTTTGCAAATGTTTAAAAAAATATTTCCTTTGGTTGCTAATTTTCCATTAAAATTACCATATTTTAACCAATTTTCTGTTATCTGCAAATAATTTTCCAGTATTTACTAAAAGCTTTTGATTAAATCAAAGGAGAACAATGATTATATTCAGTTTTTCCTTTTAACACATAAATATTCATAGTTAGTTTAGAGCTTGTGTGAGACTTTTTCTGACCCTTTACAGGGTGATATAAATTCTTAACATCTATTTATTGTGGAAAAGAAATGCCAGGAGAAAAAGATAATTCTTGAATGAATAATGACATATGTTTCAATTGTGATTTTATTTTATTTGTATTCATAAAAAATTTCACAAGTAACCAGTTGTTTCAGTTGTCACAATTAACTCAGTCCTCATTAACACAACCGAAATATTTTCACTGAAAAACTGAATTTATCAATAGGTGCGGTGTAATCATTGCATAATCAATTTTAAAAAGTGTATGTATGCTAAACCCTGGCAAAAGGGAAAATCTTGCAAAAGAGGTAATTTTTAACACTATGTTTATTGCTAGTCTATCCCAATCACAGCCTAACCTTCTAAGCCCAGGAGAGGTACCTTCACTTATGACTTGGCACAGTGTGAGCTCAACAGATGGACAGAAGTAGCCAAAAGCCAGTGCCCTATGTACATTTTGGGCATTTGCCATTGACAGGATTCTCAAACAGGAATTTTTAAACAGTTGTCAATCTTAAAACTATTACTGTACATTTAAATGGATACAACACCACTAATTCAGATTTGAGATATTTCTACTTCAAAAAATAGTAACTGCCTTAGTGTTCAATGGAAGCTTTAATTTTGGTTTCATTTGGGTTTCATTTGCGATTTTATTCTGTGAGGCATATGAGCTGCAACATGGAAACATACATAAGGCTTGAGTCATTGGGCACTGCATCCTAGACATTATCTCCTGTTTGGTCCTGTGAAAATATCCCTTACTAAACACAGCTGGAAGCTGAAGCTGCTGGGACATGTTTGGAAACCAGGCCAAGTTGAATGGTGTCATTTTACCACAAATAGACATTCGTGCAGCAGACAAAGGCAGTTTAAGTTTCACTGTCCACTAAAGACATCAACCCTTCTGAACTGTCAAATTAGACAGGATCAAGAGAGGTAAAATGCATGGATTGTTCCAAATATCCTGAAGATACTACAAAAAAAATCAATCTGTTCCTCCCAAATCCTTTTTGTCTTTAGAGTCAAAGGGTTGTGTACTGATCCTGTTTGGTTCTCTCAAGGGGAGCAGAAGTTCTGTATTCTCTTTCAACATCTGTGATAAATATTTGATCTGTGACATACTGATTCTGGAGAATATCACCAAGAGGGATGCTAAAAAATATATTTTGATTGCAAACAGAGTGCTGCTACACATTTCTGGAAGAAGTAGAAGATGTTTTTCAAAGAGGCACACTCTTCACAGAAGGTAACAAACTAATGTGATCAGAGAATGTTGTGAATTTTGTGTCCTGTATTCTTATCTTGTTCTTGCTGCCAGTGCTTAGTGACACTTATCTTGTCACCTATTCTTTTTTTACTCTGATATAATAATTTATGAAATTTTGCAGTACTTTTAATTACCATTTAAAGAAACTTGTTGAGAAATAACTCTCATTTATACATAATTTGGGGCTGTAGCTGGAAAATGCTCTTAGTGTACAGCATTTAATGAGTGAATTCATTTTTTCTATTTTCATGGAATTTTTGTTGTAACAGTCTTTATTCATGAGGAATACTGAGAAGTATATATAGGCCACCATCTATAAAGTAAAATCATGACTGAGTTATGCTAAGCTTTCAACATAGAATATTTTAATAAAAATTAAGAAAATTTTATAGCCTGGAAGTTATTAATGCTGAATGTATATTTTATTATGTATTTTTAGTTCTGAGCAACTATTATTCTTCTACAAATGTTTTTTTTTTTAAACGGGCTTAAATTTCTTTGAAAATCTTTTTGAAGTCCCAGGTCTCTGAAATAAAGTAAGAACGTTTTAGAGACAAAAATTGAAATTCTATTTCTTTTGGGCTTTGGGTGGTGGTGGTGGCGGCATTATTTGTTTGGTTTTTGTTTGTTTGAGGTTTTTCTGCAGCAGTTTCCTTTTACTTCATAATGTTTACTTTACAATGGCCATCTACAAATACAGTCAGCCACAGGATTTAGCTGATTGTACAACAACGATTATGGGAAAGGTCTTGTATATTTTGGAGTCCCCTAAATGCTTCCAAATTTGCTTTCATACAGACAAGGCAAATAGGAGACAAGCAGTGCTGAAAATGAGCAGACTAGTCCACCAATATGCTCTGCTGCTGCTTTGAATTCTGCTTTGCTCAGTGCTACCAGCTGGGGTCTGCTATTCTAAATTTACTACAAATATTTTGGGCTTGAGCTATGGCTTGTCTGTTAGACAAGAGTATGGTTGAGAGAAAGCTGATCATGGGATCTGACAAGCATAAGTCTTCTCACAGACATGTTCTTATCTCTGTTGCATGGATCTATATTGAAGAAAAGGGTAAAGCCACAAAAATATACATCTGACCAGATGGAAATATCCCTAATTCCTACTATCTATAGAAAATAGAGTCTGATTTTAAAAAGGAGCAGCGAAACCAGTAAATGTGGATGCATGTGATAAAGAATATCTTAATACAGTTTTAAAAGAGAAATATAATATTGTTAAAAATGTCATTAGGATAAATAATGCTTTATCTCACTAGGGATCATTTTGAGCATGCTATAATAAAAAGGACTTATTTTTTACTCACTTAAAGTTGTTAGTTTTATGCATAATGATGTAAAGCAGTTTCCTCTTCCAGGACTCTCCTGAGCATGGAAAAAAATAGTACAAGATGTTCTATCTTACATTTTTTGGCAAAGCATTTAACTGCTTTTGCTGAATCACATTTTAAAAACTTGACAGTGACTTAAATGGCCATGGATTTCAGCTTTGCTCCTAACATACAATAATGTCATAACTCTCTTCAGCAAGGCAGTGATGAGCAATTTTAAGCAGAGCAATGCACTTTCTGTGTGCATGTAGTCCCTCATCCCTCCTTAATAAGCATGCAGAGATATATATTTTACAAGACACAGCAAGCCAGGGGAAAAGCACCCCATTAATCTCCAGCAACTGGAGCAGTTTGTTTTATAATGAAATTTTGTTCTATCCTTCTAATACAAACTGGTGCCTGTTTACTGTTACTCTTTAGGTTCAAAAGAAGAGATCTTTGGCAGAAAATTTCTCTCTGTAGGTCATGCATTTTCTGCAGAAACATAATGCTGAAATACTTTTCCTGCAGAAGTATACTCAAGAAGGAAATAGCATGTTCTAAATTCATAAATTGTTGTCTATTTCTCTTGACCAATAAAAGTCAGAAAATTTATTTGCACAATACATGCATGAAACCCCTTGTTTTTTATTAACCCTGTCCCATATTCACATTGATAGAGGCAGAATACCTTAATACAGTTATTCTGTCTTTTATTTATTTCTTTCCAACCACAGTAACATTACTTGGTTGATAAGGCTGGTCCCCATTGAAAAGAATAACTGAAATTGGGAATCTGCTTTGATTTTCAGCATTTAGACAAGTAAATTTTGTGCATACCTTAAGACCGTGGTGTTTTTCTTTATCTATGAGTAAATCAAAATCATATATTACTATTATAAAAAATTGCTAAATAAGTCTTTTAAAAACAGTACTGCTGGCCTGAATTTTATGTGTTGGTTAGTTGGTTCTACAGGTATTTCTACATAAAGAAAACCTCCTTATTTAATTAATAAATTCATTACCTTGCACCTCTCCTTAGGAAGCAATTGTCTGCAGAAGATTTTTGTAGTAGAAGACTGTTCCATAAGTACAATTCTACCAGGCCTGCATCTGTTTGTAAACATTTAGTTTCCCTTTTCTATGTACAACACAAATGTTTTCTAGAGGTCTGTACCAGCCAGGAGTTGTCAAAAACTTTCTGACAAACATGACGGGATTTAATATTTAATAATTGCATAAAAATTACTGTATAATAACCATTCAAGGAGCTGCTGTTGTACATATTGAAATAACAGTTTCTGAAGGAAGGGGTGGAACAGAGAAGTGAAACTTCAGGTGATACAATGTGTTGGATGGCCTTGTGCTAGATATATATAATATTTAGAGGAAAAGGAAAAGCACCACCATACAACCTCTGTTGTTAAACTACTAAAAGCAGCAGAATGTTCAAGGTTTTTAGTGAATCATAAAATGTTAGGCCTTTATTAAAAGACTCAGTAAAAAAAATCAGTAAATAATATAATTAATTCCTAAATACAGCAGAATTTATTTTGTTTATAATCCTGAACCAGAGTTTTTATTGTTTGAGAGAACACTGATAGTATGGAGAATATTTTCAGAGCATCAGAACTTCAGAAACTTCATAAAAATTAGTATAAATTGTTTTTTAAAGATTTCCTGAGAAAGACCATGCCCTTTTGTTGTTTGTTTGTCTCCACTCTGAAATTCATATGCTCAATGTATACAAACACTGTGGTATAATTCAGTTCATGAACTGCACAATATGAATAATATATTCTGAGCAATTTTCAAACAATCCACATTCAAAAAACTTTTATTCTAGGCAATTCAACTGTTGAATTTCAAAAAATTCAAAGGAAATCAGGATCAGTTGCATGCTATTGGCTGACCAAAATCACAAACACAGATGTACTTATTATTGTTCTTTTAGATAATTAAGCATGTGAAAAATTGACAAAGACTTCAAGGCAAATGTACCTCTTAATACATCAGAAGTAACAAAAATCAGTATATTAATCATTAATAAATTTCTGCATGATTTATAGTATTTATTTTTGTGAAGGTAAAAGATAGGGTTTTTTCATACTTAGAAAGATTGATTTTAAAATTATCCCTCAAATGTTAAAATCTTGCTCATGAAGGCTTTTGGTATGAAACATAATGAAATTACATTTATTCCATGGGGGGAAATTCTTGATTAATGTTTTCATTTTTACAGTTCATAAATGCATCTGAATTCAAGTTAACTGAAGCTTTGCAGATGATTTACAATGAAACATTAAGAAAGTGGACTCAACTGTCATTCTGGATTAATTAAACTCTAATATAAAGAGAATTTAGTAAATATCTACAACCCTCATTTTGCTTGAAACCAAAACTGAGGACAAAACCCTCATGAAAATGAGACTATTTTTTCTCTCAAGTATTCTCTTCTAGTCCTGTTTAGTTGCTTTAGAACCCCATTAATTCCATCAGAGGCACATAATTCTGCAGCTTTGTAGGCATTTGCAGAAAAAATAGTGGCCAAACTACATTTTGACATGTTAAAAACAGAATCCATACATCTTCAGAGGTTTGAGATAATGAGATTAAATCTTATTGTTTAAAAAAAAAACCAAAACATTTCTGTCACTTTCCAGTAGGTTTTTGAAATTCAAAATTTTTTTTTTTTTTCATGAAGCATGTAAGACAGTGCTCCTTAGAATATGAAAATCAGTCATTTACCAAAAACATTTTATCCAAATTCTGTACAAGATGCTGCCCATGTATCTACATTACAATAATGTGTGCAGATTTTGTGGAAATAATTGGTGTGATAGAAAATTCTTATTTAGTTCCTCCAGTTGGAAGAAATTTAGTCTTGCATTTTACTGCGAGATAAGTAAACATACTCATTCTGGAGTGAAACTTTATAAAAAAAATTGTTAGAATGACCTAAAGAAAATGTAGCACCTTATGAAAATATGGAAATGAAATTTAGACACAAGGTTACCATAATGAAAAGAAACTTTTGTATTTCCTGAACTTGGTTCTGCCTATGCTCTCAGACCATCATGACAGCTGGGTGTTTGAATCATTGACTTCTTTGGGTTGGAGGGGACCTTACAGATCACCCAGGTCCAAGTCACCTGATTCCCTGCTACCTGCCACCTTCCATCAGACCAGGCTGCTCAGAGCCATGTCCAACCTGTCCTTGAACACTTCCAAGGAGGGGACATTCACAGCTTCTCTGGACAACCTGTTCCAGTGTTTCATCACCCCCACAGTCAAGAATTTTTTCCTAACATCTACTCTAAATCTACCCTTGTTCAGCTTAAGGCCTTTCCCCCTTGTCCTATGTTATCCTTGTGAAAAATCCCACTCCATCTCTCTTGTAGTCCCCTTTAGCTACTGAAAGGCTGCTGTAATGTCTCTCTGAAGTTTTCTGTTCTCTAGGCCCACTCTCTAAGCCTGCTCCACAGGAGAGGTGCTCCATCCCTCTGATCATCTTTTTGGCCCTTTTCTGGACTCATTCCATCAGGTCCATGTCCTTTTTGTTGGGCACTCCAGAGCTGGATGCAGTTGTCCAGTGGAGTGTCGGAGAGCAGAGCAGAGGGGCAGCATCCACTCTGTCTCCCTGATGGCCATGCTGCTTTGGATGCAGCCCAGGTTAAGGTTGGCTTTCAGGGCTGCAAGTGCAGATGGCCAGCTCATGTGTGGCTTTTTGTCCAACAATACTTCCAAGTCTTTCTCTTCAGAGATGCTCTCTAAATATATCTACTCACATGGACAACTGATTTGTGAAGCTCAAACATATTTAGATATGAAAGACTGTCAAGAGTTCAGCAGAAAGATTTTCTGATATATCCAATTAATTGTATTAAAACTGTCTAAATTAATTTTCTGCTCTAAAGGTACAAAAGTACACCCTCCCCGTAGCAGGTAAAAACTCCTAATACTTGAATATCCTTTCACATTAGCTGCAGCAGCTTTTCTGATCCTAGCTGGAACATTGCTCACACTGGGATAATTTTGCATTTATGGATACATTTTCCATATTAAATAGGAAGTGTTTACTGCTATTCAGAAGTGCAGGAGATCCTAAACAACGTTATATCTATGTGTGCCTGAAGCTTGAGTTCAGGCAAGTTCAGCCTTTGTTTTGGCTCTGAGTAACTCAAACAATTACATACACCTTAAAAGCCTGATTTTATCAAATGTCTTGCACTGGGTGCCAGTAAACCAGAAATTATACCTGGAGGCACTACAGTTAGGACTGATGATTGCACTTGTGTAAAGACATTGGTACTACACGATTATTCAAGTTTTCATACAGTCATCTCAGCAATACTGCTTTTGTATTTGATTTTGTTATATAGACTGCACAGAAAAAAAACCAAATTTGGTGACATTTAAAATATAAGTAGCAGGTAAATAAAAGAAGAAGAAGAATGCAAAATTTATTTTGCTTCTACTGAGTGCTCCCTGTGGGATTATTGGAGAAGTCTTTTCAGCGTAAACGACCAGTGAGTGCAGAATCCTTTAGTTTAGTTTATATCATCACCCTGGAAAGATGCTGGCTCTTGCTGAGAACTACTGACTTGAATTAGCAGAAATCAAGTCTGCCTAAACATAGTACAGATTTCTGAAACAATAACTTTGCCAAACACTTACAATGCTGTCATAGTATGTGCATATTTTTTCATACAACTAGATGATTAAAAGGAAAATATTTTTCCACAGTTCATTTGCATTTATTAAAATGCTAGTGTAGTTAGCCATTCAAGGAAAGAATATATTCATAACAAATAAGTTGAATTTCAGAAATTAATAAGTAAAAGTAATTATAATTATTCTTGAAATTAATGAGCTTCAAGCAAATCTGCACTAAAAGTCTATATTAATTTGTCTCTAAAAATACTTATCTGAAGAATATTAGAAAATAAAAAACTTGAGGCAGTAGATCAAATTCCAATGGATTTATTTTGAATAAAAGAAAGGAAAATTTGAATGATATGGTGCTTATTTATTAGCTACTAGTGTTCCAGAAAGGTGTTCAAGATAATACTCATTGTAGTAAAGCATCATCTGGAATGTCATGGAGAAACATAATTCCTCACTTTTAAGAAAAGAATTTGTAAACAATGAAAAACTGAATGAACAAGGAAAATATCTTAGAGCTGTTTTATACCAAAGGAGACTAAAAAATTTTGTCTGTTTGCCCCATAGTAGTTATGGCTGCTTTCTCTAAAAAAATTCCTAAGTTGTGTAATCACCATAGAGGGAGAAAAATTGCTTAAACAAAACTAAAAGAATATAGATTACCTGTAAAGAAGAAAATGTATTGTAGTGATCTATTCTTGAGCAAGATGTCCTATGTTTCCTGCAGAATGGAATTTAAGTTCGCTGATTCCATTGACTTTCATGTATTTCCCCTCTATGTCATTGGTAGCTGGTTTGACAGAGTAGAAAGCTCATGACCCCTTGTGCTAAACTAAACTCTCCCTATGCTCAGCTGTTATAAATCCCATTTCAGAGAATGTAGATACATGGCTGAGGTCTCATCTGAGTTTTCTCTGGAGCTTATGAGAGTCACCACTTCTGTAAATAAACAATATTATGGCAGATATCATCCCAGGAATGACAACATTTATATCTCCAGAGGAAGATGCAGAAGGACTATCTTACAAGGATGGTACTTAATGTACTGCTGTCAAAGAGTGAAAAATCAGTGTATTTTTTTCCAGAAATACAAAGTTATTCCCCTATGTACAAATTCAGTGTAAGACAGGACTGATCTTACGGTCATATTATAGACAGGGGAAACTCAGAAAACTGTTTCTAACATCAGCAAATTCCTTTATATTTTCCCATATTATTCTTTGTTACTTATGTAATTATCAAAATGTATGACTACAATTGCACTACTGTGCCAGAATACCTAAAATAGCAAGTAGCTTGCATTTTGATTACAAAAGGGCTCTAAATCCTAAATTATGCTGAAATTCTGTGGAGGTGGTGGAGCCATCATCCCTGGAGGTGTTCAACAAACAACTGGAAGTGGCAATTAGTGCTCTGGTGGTAACTGGTCAAAGGCTGGACTTTTTGGTCTTAGAGGCCTTTTTATTCTAAGTGATTCTGTTATCCTATAATATTCTTTACTATAACATAAAGCCTTTAAATTTTCCTAAATGCAAGAGGACAAAGCCTTGTGTATTAATATTTGTATATTTTGATATCACATACAGGTCAGGTCATCAGTCATTTAGCTCACTGCTCTCTCATCAGCTGGATCTCCTGGCCTCTAACAAGGTCAAGGTGCGTTTACTTGCAGAAGGGTGTTCAGCTGCTGCATGGCACAACTATACAAGACAGCAGGTGGTGGTGGTGCTGAGTTTTACTAATCACAGTAGAAGCCCAGAGTTAAAGTTCTGAGGAGCTTTATTACTTTATTTAGAATTAGTTTAGTGACTGACACTATTTAAGATGACAGGACAGAAGAGAGGTGATTTAGACCAAGGGTCTGATCACTGTATTTTGTCTCTGAGGGTGACCCCTCACTATTCTTATCGGGTGCCCACACAGGGCAGCAGTTCATCTGCCCTGTGAACAGTTTGTGACACACATGGCCAGATGATTTGTCTCTCCAGACTGCCAATTTCAGCCAAAAGGCCTCATCATGGCTGCAACATAAACATCATTAACATTATCAATTCCATCTGCAGGTGTTAATAATGTGCTTGAGCCCTTTCTACATTAGTAGCAGAATAAGAGGAAAGATTTGTCAAATAACTTCACCTTTCAGGATGCAGCAACTGCCTCTTACTATTATAGATATAATAACTTAAAAAAAAAAAAAAGTAGCTATATGATTGTATATAACTGGTTAGTTTTGCAAAAACAGCATAATCATTGTCTGAGAGATGATAAAGGAACTCTTGCTACATATCTTATCTGATAATTCAAATTCCAAGCCTATCTGAGCCTTTTTCATTAGGTTCCATTTGGATTATAGTTTTGGGTTTTAAAAATTTTATAAATTTCTACATGATATTTCTGATGTTTAATAAAAATACCAAACTTCCATAAAATCAAAGGCCTAATTTCCAATTAGATTCCATATATGTGTATGTATGTATGTATGTATGCATGCATGTATCTATCTCATGATTGCATTTTTCTAGAATTAGAACAGATGCACAAAAGTCATTTTATGTTCTGGTTCACATATTTTATCTGTTTTAGGAAAAATTCTCAAAATATAGAATCCTTGCAGGCTCTTTAAAGCCAAATATCTTGGAGTAAAAGGAGGAAATGTAACTTTCTAACCAGCTTATTTTGGCTCAGGTTTTTTTTTTGAGGCAGATGTTACAAATGACGAGATGTGTCTGTTCTGGGCCTCAGTGTAGAAATTATTCACCACAGCAGACACAGTCCTTTCAATTTTACTGCCAGTTATGAGCTTGTGAGTAACACACCACAGTACCCTGATTAGTTTTTGTATTCACTCCCTCATGATTGTTGGTAGGACTGGAACAGAATGATAAGGATATCCTTTCTGATAAATCTGATTTTGAAAGGCAGCTCACTTTCTATTTCTTTGTTCACTTGGTTTTGTTAAATTAATCTAGCTATTAGCTCTATCAGTCCTTATAATAGCTCATCTGCCTCACCCCTTATTGTCTTCAGCATGCTTTATTTCTCACAGATCTTTTGTAACACTGTCTGGCCTGAGGTCTGAAATACATGAGGAAAACTCAGTTTTTGAGAGAGCAATTAATCTGTATAAATAGATTTTTTTCCCCTTACTGTGCACTTTGTCTTTTAAACCTGAATATGGGTATGTCCTGAAGATTTTTTTCCTTCATTTTAGTTGGGAGCCCAAAATCTAAGAACCATTTTTTGCATTTTATTTTTTTTTGGTGACATATATTTTTAAGTATGCTGAAGTTTGTGTCCTGTTTCTACTGAAATCTGTAGGATATATGCATGTAAACAAGTCAGTTTCCTATGACAGCCTCCTAGTTCTTCCTAATCTCTAGTTGTGATTGCTTATAAAATGCCCAGTAACCAAAAAATTATTAACAATATGACCTTGAAGATGTCCCTTTGACTGCAAAAAGAGCTGGGGGACTGGAGTTATTATTTAATGGGTAACAATTTTAATTTTCCCAAGATCATGTGACAGAGCCAATAGCTGACCTTGTGGGTACGGTTCTGGTCTCATCTAAAAGCGATCAAATTTGATTTATCTAATCTACACGACCAAGGCTTCAGCCCTTACTGATGGCATAGTAAATTAATTACAAGGAAACCCAATGCACTAGTGTGTGATGGTGTTTCAGTAATTTTTCTCAATCAGAAAATTTTTATATCATGGCCTAATACTATTTGAAAAAAGCTATAGCAACCATCACGCTCATTATAATAAACTAGCTTGCCAGGTTGGTGTTAAAATACTTTCATAAAAAGATGTTGCACACTGAGTTTTGTATGAAATTTGTGCCCTTATATACCTCAAAATAAAATGCCTTTTATAATTATTTGCCTGTCAATGATGTCTACACAGTTTAGACTACAAAATTCTTTAGACTATTTGCAGAACACCCCCTTTTTGCATTACAATTATTAAATTAATATATAATTGACATAAATGAAAGTGCTGCATGGTTTAGCATAAATATTTTTTAGGTTTTGAAGAAGTTTTTTGGACTGAACATACTTAAATTTGAGAAATTAGTCAAATAAACGTTTAGATGTCTCATTCCTAGGAAAATTTTAAAAAAATGTTCTGTCTAATCATCTCTATGTCTCCATTTTCTTTCTAAATGGCAAAATGAATGAAATTGTATTATAAACACTCCTGACATCTCTGCTTGTATTGTGAAACACCCATTTTATTGTACTTTTGATGCAAAGGAAGGGAACATGCCAGCAGTGAATCCAGATTATCAGATTTTTCAGACCAGCTATCACTATTAAATACCTTCTATCACTATCTTTAGAATCATCGGGTTTTGGGGTTTTTTTTGTATTCTCAGAAACTGTGGATATAAAAAAAAAAATGCGTGCAAAAGCACCAAATTAAAAAATATTCTGACATTATTTAATTCTACTCTCCTCCCTGTAGAAAAAAAGAAAATGCTTTATGAGTTATTTTATTTTTTAGCTATTTTCAAAACAGAGCCTATCTGTGGTACATTCTGGAAAAATAAGTTTGGTACTGCTTTCAGGCCTTCATCATGATGCACTATTGAGAAAGTTAGTATTGTGTAATGGTCTTGATTCCTTTAACTGGACTTTGTTATGGAAACCTTAATTTTGGGTACATCAGAATTTCCTGAAGATCAGGAATAGAATAGAAACTTTTAGTGTCTGGTAAAATTGAAACCCCAGAAAAGGATTTTTTAAGTTCAGAAAATATCCAGATATTGAGTAGAAGCAACTCTAAGGCTTAGAAAGTGACATAGAAATTACTTCATTGCTATATTTTGCAGAAAAGATAGCATTTCTTAATTCTTAAAAATTTTTTAAGGGAGCTGATTATATATTTTTAAGTATTAAAAGATGTCTTTCTCAATGCGGCTTTCCTTGAATCAGTGTGCTTCAATTTGCTGGTTTTTAACCATGGAGAAGACTGCAATTTTGCTAGCTCACTGTATGTTTCCATTCTTGTTTGCTAAATACTGATTAAAAACAAAAATTAATTCTGAAATCCGAAGTGTTTATAAAACTGATGGCAAAATGCTGAACAAAATGGTGCCTTATTTTCCTTAGCAACAGTCATGCGTGATAATAAATGTCACAATGGTTTTTAAAAAAGATGGTTCATGTTTAGGTTTAGTTATCAAAATCCACAGCATATAGGCTGACAGCTTTTGAAATACATAAACTATTTCTGTCTTTTTTGTTTCCATAGCAACTGAGTGCTCAAGGCTTCAGTTTTGCACTTGTGGAAGAAAAAAAAAAAACACCCTCTCAGAGTAGGATCTGGAAAAGTCTGGAACAAAAGAAGAATGGGCAAAATGGAAAATTAGGCAACTACACTGACATCACCACCCTCTACCTCAAAATAACCCAAAACCCAACCAGTCCCAAACAAGCCTAGTACAAAGCATTTCTCCTTCAGTTTGATGTTATGATATTTTTTTTTTTTTTAGTTGATGGGTGCTTTGCCTTGGACATTTATATAATCAAAGGCTGGCCCATTTCACTGTGCTTTGCTTCAGGAGAGTAAAACGTTCACAGTAACATTTATTTAGATGAGCACTTTGTTCACCTTGAAATGGAATTTCATTATAAACAAAAGCTAAATAGATACTCTATATCTTCTTCCATAAAGAATACTGCTATTCAGAAATGTGTCATTGAGACTGTCACAGTTTCTAGTTTTGATTTGTCTTGCTTAAAAGCCTGTTTTAAGGAGGAATGTTGTTTGTTTCAAAATATCTTGGTAAGGTATGCCACAAGAGGGAGATTATTTTACCAAATAGATATGGATATGTATGCATATGTAGAAGTACATTTATTTAATTTGCAAAACATTCATCAGGAAAAAATTGAATAAATTGAAAGAGAGACAAGGTAATGGGAGTTATAGTATATAATATTATATAATATATCACTAGGAAGATGCTCCAGTCTAAGTGGTTTCCAAGCGTACTCAATTTTGCTCTTTATTTCCTGGGGAAAAAAAAAAAGTAAAGATAAGAAAGTGTTTGTTCCTGATGTCTTCATCCTCAGCAAGAACTAGCAATGCACATTGAACAATGAGGAAACCTGATTGCTTTCAGGCATTCATGGGAATGGACTTAATGCTTTCCATCTATACAAATATGCAGGTTTCACCTTAGTCTAACTTGCTAATTTTTCAACTACATATAATATTAATGAGAGAAGGTATTACTGCTAGATAAAATGTAGAAACATTTTAAGTGCAGTGAAATTTGCTTGATCACATTATTCTGTATCATTTCTCTTATAAAATTAACTTGCATGTAATATTCTTTCCTTCAGTGACAAGAGGTGCAACTGGAATAGAGCTAATGTCAAAAGAAATCATACTGATTTAAAACTGTTCTTGAGTTATATTAGGCACATTGAAGACAATAAAGATATGTATAACATGATTTTAAATTAAAAAAATTTCACTTGACTAAAACATAGCCTCTAGAACTAGAATTAAATTTGAACTAGCTGCATACAACTCTGTGTATAGTATGTAAAAAGCCAGTCTAAAATAGGCTACAGTGGCAGCTTTAGAATATTAAGGTGGTATTATCCCTAATGTATAATATCCTGATTAACCAAAACATCTCCCAAAGAGCTATTCCAGTCTACTGGTTAAAGGCCATATAAAATGGCATATGAATGAATATAGTCAAGAATGGCTTCCTGGTGTCTGTTTTGCTTTGTCAAATAAATATATATAATATTCCTTTTAATAGCTGAAATGCATACTGGTTCAGTGACCATCTTATAACATATATAAAGATATCTTATAGCATATATAAAATGTGCCCTTAAAGGAGAGTAAACCTTCTGAAGCAGTCACTACTTTGCTATTTGTAGATATGTCTTTGTGATGAATTTCAAGCTTCCATCTTATTTATTCTAGTGTTATGATCAGTAAACCTTAGTTTTCATTTAGATCAATGTGAAAGCTGCAAATACTTCTATTGTCATATTTTTAGCTTCTCTACATTTGCAGCTGAGAAAGGAATGGCATCAGTCAAAACCTGCCAGATTTGATAAGAAGGAAAATGAGAATTTTATGCACCAAATGAAAATGTTGGGAAAAAAAATACAGTTAAACTGGTTAATATGCCATTAAAACCTACTTTGTCTGCAGCAAAAGTTTAATATTTTGTGAGCTTTCTAAACTGTTTAATGTTGTCCATGAGGAAACACACCCTGGAAAACACATATTTACTATTTGGGTTCAAAGGGGTCTTGGAAATCACCTACTTCCAACACCCCTGCTGTGTTCAGGGACACCTTCAACTCAAATCCCCTTCCAACCTGGCTTTGAGCACCTCCGTGGATGGGTCATGCACAACCTTTCTGGGCAACCTGTGTGACTGCTTCACCACCCCACAGGAGAGAATTTTCTCCTAATATCCAATCTGAATATACTTTGTTTCAATTTGAAGCCATTCTCCCCTTCCTTTCATTACATGCTCATGTAAAGTCTCTTCTGTCTTTTTTGCAAGTTTCATTTAGGTTCTTGATGGCCACAATTAGGTCACCCTGAAGCCCTTTCTCCTCTAGGCTGAACACAATTTCTCTCAGCCTTTCCTCACAGGAGAGGTTCTCTATCCATCTGATCATCTTGGTGGCCCGCCCCTGGAGTCACTCCAGCAGGTCCCTGTCCTTCCTGTGCTGGCACCCAGAGCTGGCTGCAGCCCTGCAGGTGGGCTCTCACCAGAGCAGAGCAGAGCAGAGGGGCAGAATGCCCTCCCTGGCCCTGCCGCTTTGGATGTAGCCCAGTATACGATTTGCCAATGTTATTAAATACTACACCTTCTCTGTAATACTGTCAAATTTCCTCAGATACAAGTTCTACTGTTTTACAGGCCAGTGTTTCAGGTACACATACTTATGATGAAATTTACAGACTCTTATGTTTGAAGTCACAAAACCTGCTTCTGAAGTAGTTCTAAGGATAAAGATTCCACAATAACTCTTAGCAACCTCTTCCAGTGATTGAAATTAGTGAGCTGATGAGCTTAGTAAATTGTACTTGGAAGAGCTGGACACACCCAAACATCCAAGTCTTTACGAAGAAAAAAACACCTTGCTTATAATTATTGTAATGTAATGTTGTATTTTATTTGTTTGAAGAGCTCTCATGAGCTCAGATCCACTCAGGGTCTGATAATTTAAACAGTGTTTCTTTTTGTGTTTCTGTTTTAGTAATGAAGCTTTTCAAACCACATCTTGTTTCTATTATGTGAGATTAGTGTATAGAAAGAAAGATGGAAGACATATTGGAGAATTGCTTCCCATGTCTCACTGATATATGTCACAGTGTGTAGACTGCACATGAATGTTAAACAATTTTCTTAAACTTGATAATTCGTAAGTAATTCAAAAAGTAATAATTTGTTAATTCGTCTTTCCTGAGAAAGAGTGCTGCTTCTATCAATATGCAACAGCACTGGTCTTAGTCAGGTATGGATGACACGATTTTGTGACATGAATGTGATTCACCTCGTGATTGATTATTTTTAATCACTTTAAATAGAATTCTGGATTTTCTACAATTTTTTCTTTTACTGAATTGGTTAAATTTTACTTTTCATTGACTTAATCATCTTTGTAAGAAAATGAAATCAAAAGAATTTTTTGGGACATAGATTTCAGAAGCATTGATGATGAGTAAGTTCAAATTTATTCTGATAAAGGCAGAGACATGCTGCAATCAGGACTGTTTGCTACTCCACAAAGGTTTAGACATGTGGATTTCCAAATGGCTTTTCATTTTCAGTAAACACAGGAGAACAGAGAAAATGTGAGAAGGGATGGATGGTTAGTTTATTCTTGTAAAAGATAGAGAAGTTGTATTTATTGAGAGAGTACACTGTTGAGATTCACAGAGAGAGTATGCCCTCAATTTCACTGTGCTATACCAGTGTGCATTCAACTGATGAAGTTCTCAACTCAAAGGGCAGTGTACACTTTGTTCCAAGTTCCTGCTGGAATGGAAAAGCTGACAGGGGGAAACTTGCACAAAGGATATTGTGCTGTTAAAGTTTGTTCAAAGCGACAGTTGTCGGATCCCTTTGAAATTAAATTGAAAAGGAAAAACCAATTTTCTTTGAGGACAAAGTTCAGCTCATTTGTTGTTCCTTACCTGTCTAATTTCCTTCCCTGTAAAAGAAATTTTGAGTAGGTCTATTTGAAAATGTAGTTTATCCTAGTACAGGCATAGCTCAAAAAGTTTAATTCCAGTTAACATAATATTTGTAGACAGGAAGTTAAAAATTAATTTATTTCTGTTTAGGATAATGTAAATGCCAAATTTTGCTTAAAGAGTTGGAATTTTAGATAGGCAACATGATTTTTAATGTATTTTCCATTCATTTCTTCACTAGTGAATACATAGTGGGATTTAAGATATCTTAGGAAGAAATTGAACTCCTAGAAAACATAAGCAATTTTGGAAAAATTTAATGACTAAACCCAGAAAACTAGTAAGTTCAAATCCACTAAATTGTGAAAAATATTTTCTATATATATTCTCAATATATATTTAGTTCAGGTAAGGTTACAACAAAATAAAAACGTACCATAAAATAATTAAATATTAAATTCTACACGGTATATTTTTATAATTATTAAAATAAAATCTAATGAAAACACTTGCTTTATGAAAGGATTGAATGTTTGTATACAACAGATATTTGGATATTTTGAAAATTAATTCAAAAATGTACTAGTCAAAATTGGACAATGCAAAAAAACCCCAAATATTGTATTGTACAAATTGTACAATATGAAAATAGAAATGTACAATACAAAATTCAAAATATTTATGTTTCAGAGTGTGTTGGAGGACTTGGACAGCTGGCCATCTGCAAAATATTTCTATTTGTCCCTCTTTTTCATGGAAAAGGGTTTATCTGCTGAGGTACTTGCAAATGCGTACATACAAACATAAAAATGGTATATTTTATCTAAGGACCAAATTATTGAAATTTATTTATTACTTACTTCAAGAGCAACATGTCTCTCTGTCACTTCTATGTTAATACAATGCCTATATTCAAGAAAGATGAGCTCAATCAATATATCCATTGACAAAATTTTTGAAAATGCGGTGACTAAATAGGTTTGGAAAGATCCCTCTTTAGGTGATGGTTATGCAAGTCAATATTTCTTCTCCGTTATTATGGCCAGGTTAACCAGATATTTTATGACAGGTGTATATTAACCCATGTCAGACTTCCAGTTTTAATATTATTCTTCAACCCTGTGCTGAGGCAATCTACTCTGAGCTGTTTCAGTCAATACCTGATCAACACAATCAGCTAGTGAATCTAGGGAGTTGTCTACACTACAGCTTAAAATAGAAGTAATAATGCTTTAAGAAATGAAATCTAATTATCTAACTGAAATTAAATTTGTTGTACGACTAATTTAGCAAGATTTGAGCTGTGGAGAGATGATACTCCAAAGGATCAAGGAATGATATTTCTGAGTGGATAAGATTGATTTTCTGTCTGAGAATAGTTTGTTGACATGCAGACAACTGTTTTTTAGTACATGTATCTAAAGGTATGGCCTTGATTCAGATGTATTTTGGCCCAGCCTTTAGGATTAATGACTTTATACTGATATTTTTTCTATAAAGACTAATCCATAGATTGTGTAATCCAGCTCATCTCCCACAGCTGAAGTGTGATGCAATTGCTTGTTTACAGATAGATATCTGAAGCACAGAAGTAAATTTTGCTTTGCCTAAAATCAAACACAAGTATTACTCAGTGTAACAGTAGGGAGCACAAGTGAAATTTGACTTTCCCCTTTCTTTTCCT
>VWZN01009554.1:3384-16799 GCA_013396955.1 Regulus satrapa
TTCAGCAATGTGCTAAAAATAGAATTTTTTAAAATTGATTGAAGGAAAATTATGTGAATTCAAAATTCCTTTGTTCTATGGCTAATAACTATCTAGCTGAAACAATGAGTTCTGTAAAATGCAAAGTATTTGTTTCTGAAAGATAACTAATCATCTAGTTTATTTTGAACTCTATCTATGCATCTTCATAACCTCAATGAATGTTTTCAGGACTGGGATATCTTAGCATCTTAGATGTTATTTAAATGTAAAAACCAGTGTAAATGTACAGTTAAAACCTGTAACCCATGGTTGCAGTGCAAGGAATCTGCTGTCAAAACTCCTGAGGACTTAGTTTGAACACAATGCATCTGCAGGAGTCCTTGACCAAAAAGAAAATACAAAAAAACCTTCAACTTACTACCTGATATGCATATGTAGATGTTTCAGGCTGAGCAGTTTCTCAAGGGTGGGATTCTTTTTAAATAAATGTACATTATTCTGGAAACTAATGGAACAAACTAAGATTTGGTTCAAGTAAACATCTTATTCAGAGTGGAGTACTATTGCCACTGGATACTGATAAAAAGTAGATGTAACTCATAAAATCTCTGGTCTTTTTTTTTAAATAGAACAGCCCTAGTGTTTAAGTCAGTGTTTGCTCAGCCAGGAATGCTAATTTGGCATTAAATTTTGTTAATCTGTTTGTGTGAATGTGGACAAAATGATTATGTGCCAAATACTGCTCTTTGTAGGAGCGCAGTAAATTAAGTAAAATTAAGCAAGCAATATCTAATGTGATGAAGAGCCCATCCACAGGCAGGCTGGTCAATAACCTTGCCTTGCAATTCTCCACTTCTTTCCATCACAAGCTTCAAACCAAAAAACTTTGTTGTGTAAGGAAGTGGGAAGGAAGCGTGTAAAGAAGCTAATATGTGAGATTTACTATATTTGTGGAGTTATACTATATTTAGTGTGGTTTGGAGGTATCTTCTTGAAAATAATTCCAATTATTTCTGCATTGTTGCCATCTTTTTAACTCATAGCAAGGAATTCAACTTTGGCAGCTAGGTATTAGACCAGGTCTCTACAAGTAAGAACTTGGTCACACCGTAAAAGCTTTAAAATCAGGTACAACCCTTGATAATTGTTGCAGGACTTCATAAAAATTTGCCTGTAGTGTCAGATGATGACAGAAAAATTTATCATTGATAATTAATCACTTATTATTTATTAACATATTTCTCATTATATATCAGATATTAACATAATATGATATAATATTTGAAGCTCTGGAATGTTCATATCTGAGTAACTCTTCCTTCAGTACATAATTCTGCTTCCACCAGCTTTCATAAGTGATCAGCACCCCCAGATGATCCTTGACTTGTGCTGCAAAAAGGCAAGGACATTGGCAGAATCTGACTTTCATAAAGAGATGTTCTACTGATATATTCTGTGATATATTTTTTGCATATGTGGTGTATAAAAACTGAGCAGAATTTAGAGGCCAGCAGTAATGTGAAGCTTGTGACAATAAGAGGTGAGATCACTTAGTTTGTTCAGCTGAGAGAAGAGAATGATAGGAGACCTCATTGTGTTTTTCAACATCCTCACAAGGGGGAGTGGAGGAAGAATTACATATCTCTTCACTCTCTGGAGCTAAGGGAGAGGGACAGGGCTCAAGGACCTGACACGAAGCTGAGTCAGAAGAGGTTTAAGTTGGATACTAGGAGAAAGCTTTTCGGTGTGGGCACAGCACTGAACCTGACAGAGTTCAAAAAGTGTTTGGACAACAGTTTCAGGCCCGTGGTGGGATTCTTGGCATTTCCTGTGCAGAGACAGAATTCAGGCTTGGTGATCCTGATGAGTTCCCTCCAGCTCAGCATATTCTATAGTTCTGTGATTCTCTGCCTGAAAAATAAACTTTCACATTCAAAGACAAAGTTAAAACAAACCCCAAACAGAGTGTATTAAGTGAACAATATTGATTCTCTGTGCTATATATATATATATTTTTTTTCCAGATAGGAGCAACATTTACTTCATTTTTGAAGTTGTTATTCCTTGTGATATGTGGGTGTTGAACTCACTAGAAAAAAAAAGGGGGGAGGGGGTTTCTCCAAATGTACCTTAGGTCAACAGAATATATGATTTTGCACCTTCTCATCTCAAAAGTCATTATCAGTCTAACTTCCCTCAACAGTCTCTGAATATGTAGTTTTTATAAAAAACACCATGTACACTGTGTATAAAGTCCAAGAACTATAGAAAACAGGATCTATAAGATGCAGCATATGTTCACGGACAGCAATACAATAAAGATTATAAAAGAGCCATGTAATTTGATTACGTTGCAGTTTACATACACATTAAGGCCAAGGAAGAAACTGTGAAGATGATACTTGTTTAAAAGGACCCAGGAGATCAGGCAAAACTTTGACAGGAGAAACCACAATTGTGCAGTCCAGTGAAGAATTAAACTACTGGGAGTAATAATATGGGCTGATGCACTCAATATAGCAGTAATGCCCTCCGAGAAGGGTAGGAAATAATTCAGTTCCTCTAGGCTGCACAGAAGCTAAATAAAGTATGACAAGAAATAGTAGCACTACTCATTATGTCTGATTGCTAATTACCCCTTTGAATGATTCGGTTATGCCTGCTACTAGATAATTAGTTTAGTAATTTATGGCTGCAGCACAAACTAGTATTTTAATTTTCACTGAACAGTTTTCACAACACCTACAGTTCAGATTATATCTCCCTTTTTACTCAATTTCAAATTGCATTTTTTGATAACTGATGGAGGAGAAAAAAAAAAACCCTGTGCAATTATTTAAATTTCCCAGCATAGCTTTAATGGTAAACTGCTTATTTTTTTGTAATTGTATTAAAATTTAAATTATATAAAGGT
This sequence comes from Regulus satrapa, assembly GCA_013396955.1. Taxonomy (NCBI): domain Eukaryota; kingdom Metazoa; phylum Chordata; class Aves; order Passeriformes; family Regulidae; genus Regulus; species Regulus satrapa. The sequence continues at coordinate 6,281 of VWZN01009554.1, forward strand.
AGAAAACAACTCTACCTGAGCTTTTAACATGGTGTCTTTATAGATTTGGGAATTAATCCTTGAAACACTTGCCTGGGAACATTTGCTGCAATAAAGTTATTTGTTGTCTCTATTCAGAACAAAGTAAAACTACCCCTATTTATGACTCTTGCTAGGATTAGACCCTTGGGATGAAGTAATTTCTTTTTCTTTTTTGGGGGGTTTTCTGTTTGGTTGGTTGGTTTTTTGTTTGTTTTTGTTTTGGGTTTTGTTTGTTTGTTTTGGTTTTTGTTTCTTTTTGTTCGTCTATTTGTTTGTTTTGTGGTAATTACTCAGATATTTCTGCACTCCCTGATAATTCTGCTCATGGGCATTGATTCTTCTACACAAGGAAGGTGAAAACTGTGACTGCTGACATTTAGAGTGCTGCTTGTATCGTATTGGTTGGTGGGATTTTAAGAATCATCACTTTTCATGAATATTTATATTTCTCAAAAATCAACTAATTCTCAGTTCACTCAAGCATGAAAGTTAATTCTAAAAAGTATTCAGAGATATATGTTTGGCAGTTTGTGAGCTATGTTGTTTTTCTAATAAAGTTGCCACATGGTAATTTAGACTGCCAATGGAAGATGAATATCTGAGTACCACTGAGGATCAAGATCATATTTTAATTATTTGTAAAATACTTTTTGTAAAATACCTCAATATAACTTTTCTGAATTAAGCAAAATTCTTTTATTTTGTCATTAAGTGGTTTTTTTGTGTGATTCATGTGACTCTTTCCTCCCTACCTATGAACAGAACTACCTATGCTTGATCCAAACCATGACTTACTTTCAATAGGGTTTTTTAAAAAATATTTTTCCACTCTTTTTTCCTCTGAGCTTTGGGGAGGCATATTCTGGCAGTGCCTAGAATGACCTAAAGTGAGCCTGTCTGTACAGAGTAGTTCATAAAGTATCTGTCAGTTTGCACAAGAGATTTTTGATCTAAATGCGCTAGATAAGTATGGGATTTGTTTTCATGTGTAAAAGGGGAAGCAACTGAATCACAGCAACCTGTTTATCTTGTCTGGCTGTGTGCTGCACAGCAGCAGCAAAGGTTGTTTGTGCAACAGGGAATGTAGAGTAAAAGGAGAGAGGGGGTAAACATCCAACCAACCCAGAGAGCAAGGAAAGTCTACCCAAACCACATAATAGTTTTCATGGCTGAAATATCTTCTTTTTTTCAGAACTCTCAGCAAATTTTGATTGCTGTTACTCTCTCTCTTATTGCAGTCATCTTAGTATTAAGTAAACTGCTGCTGCTTCACTTTTCTATATCCCTCTTTTCACAGTGACCATTTTTCTGTCTCTACCAGGAGAACAAGATTGAACCAAGCAACTTTGCTTCTAAATTTACTGTTGATCTCTGTGCTAGCTAAGGAATGGGTAAATAGAGAAATGAAAGATGGCTGTGTGGGATACAACTCTTTTCAAGCAGCTCAACAATTTCTATGCTTCTTGTAGCCTCAGAAGAAATCAGCAGAGGTTTTCTTCTCTCCAGTGGTGTTATATTTCAATGCCATTTTGTTGTCCTTCAGAGGCAGACGTCAATGCCATCTCTTTTCTTTAGAGGAATAGCTTTCTGTACAGACCACTCTGCTTCAGAGCCAGTTTGGGAAAGACATCCTTGAACTTGATTTGCAAATTCCTGCTTCTCAAAGACAGCCTTTCTTTTTGAGGATTTTTCCCCACAACAATCAAGAAGTCTCAAGCACAAACACAAAAATTCAGAAATGCTCAGTCAGTGGCAGCTGTCCTGCTGTGCTGCATCTCATGTCCAGCTGTACCTCATCTCTGGGTGCAGCCTGCAGGCAGCGCAGGGAGGGATGGATTGAACCAAGGAAGGAAGGAAGGAATGTAGGAGCTAAGTTAGAGGAATGAGAGCTGTGCAGTGTCCCTCACCTTCAAGGTATGAGTGCAAGCCTTGATAAACTGTAATTTTAATATAGCTCTAACCAGAAATCCTTAAAACATGAGATAAACCTAGAAAAATCATCTGCTTGTGCAGGATTTGTTGATAAATTTTTCATTTTTTGGTGAACACAATGTAATCTTTGATATTTTGGATTTTTGTTCCACTTCAGCTTGGGCTTCTCACTCCTGCTTTACCATATTCCAGGTGTACCATGAAGCTGTGCTGGTTTGTGTCTAGTTTTAGTTTATTGCTAACTGCTGGATTGGGGCAAAAATTGGTGTTATAAAAAAAGGAATCTTATCTCAAGCTCTTTATTTTCTGAATTTTTATGTGTTCTATGAATCCTTTCCTTTATAGCAGAAAAGTTCACTTGCTCTATCACATTTTGATCTCCTGAGGCTCAGTTATTTCTGGGAGGTGAATAGCTTGGAAGGAGAAAGTAGAGAAGCAACTGAAAACTGGTGCTGAGAAATTAGGCAGTATGTTTGTTGATTTCATATAAAAAAAACAAATAATTTGAATAGAGAATCTAAGGTAACCAACACAAATAAAAAACTCTGTAGGAAAGTTGCACTCTTCACCTTTTACATTCACATTTATCTCCCTAAGAGAACAACTAGCAGGCTATGATTTTATCAACACAAGACCAGTTTTATTGAAAATCTGTGCATTTGTTGCCTGTTTCATATTGAGTTTAACATTTCAGGGTTCACATTCTAGAGAAAGAAGAGGTCCATACTAAATGTTAGATTATTATTATTAGATTAGATTATGACTAGTCTCTTTGCAGAAGAAATTATGTGATTTTCTTGTTCAGGGACAGCAACTGAGACACTTGGAATTTCAAAGGAAGCATAAAACTGTGTTCAAAATCAATGCATTATGATTCCTAGCACATTAGCACTGTTACTGACAAATCAGTTGGGACTAGCAGGCAAATATTTAGATTATCAAAATGAGTTTTTCCTTATGAGCAGCAAAGCATATTGTTTGCAGGTGCTGTATTACTGAGAAAAATATTTGCCAATATGAGTTCATCAAACTTGCTTTATTCCTGTTATTTTGTTTTTGCTGCAATTCAATGACATAATATCCATGGCTTGTACTTGCAGCAAGATTTCTGTCCTCTCTCTGATGTTTACCAGCACTGGATCAATGTTCTAAAGGACAATTCTGACAGCATTTCTGTGAACATCAAGCTCCTCTTTATTAAAATACTAAAATGCTCCTATTATAGACAATGGTCCAGCTTCTGAAATATCTATTCTCTGACCTATTTGATAAATGGTTTCCTGCAGACTGAATGTAGTTACTCTTCTCCATTACCAGTTACAAAAAGAAGGGATTGTTCCCTGCAAGGCAAGCTGTCTTAGCATTAGCCTGACCTTTCCAACTTTGTTTAGAACAATGCTTTAATTTTTTTCTACCTGGAAGACATTTCCACTTCCACAGTCAAAATAGGCTATCCTTCTGTTCTTTCTCTTAGCTGTCTGCTGCTAGACAGGACATTGCATGAGAATAAATGTATATCCTACATCTGTATTGCAACCAGAATTTTCCTTGTTGTCTATCACATTACCAGATGAAAATACACAAACAGGTGGTTGCAAGACTATATCCACTGCTTAGTTTCTGCAACACAGAGGGAGAAGATGAAGCTTTTAGGGCCAGTTCTGTGTTCTAAGGATGTCATGGGCAAAAGCAGCCTGGAAACAATTCTATGGATTAGATTGAACACATGGAAGACATCTTTTACTCCATGTGGTGAGATACTGGGACAGGATGCCGAGAGAAGTCGTGAATGCCACATAACTGTTCAAGATCAGGTTGCACGGGGCCTTGAGAAACCTGATATAGTGGTAGATAACCTTTTGTGTGACTAGGGTGGTTGGACTGTGTGGTTTTCCAAGTTCCCTTCCAATATAAAGCATTGTGTGATTCCATGAATCTCTATGGATACTCCTATTGTAGTACCTTTGAGGAGCCATGAAATTTAGAGCAGCCATAAAAGTAAAGTCAAGGTGGTGCGGAGTAAATCTAAAGTAGTATAATGCCAAAGTATTAAAAGATTCTTCCATATTCTTGACTTGTACTTTAGGATACTGTTGACTCATTGCTGCAAAAACATAATAAAAGAGTTTTGTTTTGTTTTGTTTTGTTTTTTCCCAAAAAGAAAAGCAGAGAAAATAGTGAACCTTGATTTCTAGGACTACAGTCTATGGTCATATTTATGCACTTGGTAACTCTATTATGATGATGAAGTGTTTGCTGATATATCAGCTAAGAGATATTATTGGTATTTCATATTTGAAGAATAATCCCTACAATGACTCATGAACTTGGATACTTCCTGCACTGTAATAATGGTTATATAGCCAGGTGGCTAAGCTTCATTTCAGGAGTGCTGTAAGGTAATGAATTAAAAGCCCTAATCTGGATTTTTGGATGTTAATTTTAGTTAGACTGTTGGTCCTACTGGTCCTTCAGCTGATTTGATAGCTCTGCTCCTGATCTGCTGGAGGTGAGTGACTCAGCTACACAGGCAGGGCCAGTTTTGGGCATGTGCCAAAGACAAAGCTTCACAACCACCACACTTTGAGTCATAAAGTGATTTAGGAGATGATGAGTCACCATGCCAACACACAGAAGTCAGAGTTAAACACCAGAGAAATGGATAACTATATATCAGCTTCAGTTCTGTCATTATGAGGAATAAACTGTGATAGATTAGAAATCACTGTAACTGGGTTAATAAAAAGTCTTCTATTTACCTGTAGTTGTATGGTTACAAGAAATAATGATTACTCTGCAAGAAATTTCTGCAGTGCACAATTTACATGATTGTATGGTTTAGTATTCTGCCCTTGAGGCTTATCTCTAATCTGGATGCATGTTTGATTATGTCTTCACTGTTACACTTGCCTTGCATTCACCAGTCAGTGTGGGCTTGGCTCATGGTGCCAGATTTCTGTGAATTCTGGATCACAGCTAGGCTGCTGTAGAAATAAACACCACCTACACTGTCTCTTCAGCTAAGCACTCACTTTGCTCCCCGTGCACTCTGATGTGTTCTGTGTGTGCTCCCTGTGCCTTTTTGTGGGGTACCATAGGGATACTGCAGCACCAAAACTGGTTGTTTTCTGATTTGTCTACTTACATTACTCTAGAGAAGTCATAAGTATAAAAACTTCCTTAAGACTGTGTTCTGGGCTAAAATGAACAATTGCCTTTTAAGCCAAAGAGAAAATGTTTTTAGAATGCAGAATGGGATTTTTCTACTGCAGCTTCATATCAAAACTCATTTATCAGTTTTAGATCTTGTTTTCTAAGTCTTTTGACTCTGGGCCAGATCCAAAGGATGGTCCTCAATTTGTTACTGCTTAAAAAAAAAAAAAGTAGTAAATTAGAGAGGGGAAAGAAAGTACTATGAGGATGACAGGCTTTAAAATTTGTTGTTATTTCTTTTGCTGTGCTCATAGTAGAAGGTTGCATAGTAACAGATAGAGGAACAGGTGGTTCTGAACTCTGAATTCCAAATAGTTTCATTTTTGGCAGTGGCCCAATCAGATGAATATTGCTAGGGGTTGAGAAAAGTACCCTAATAAATCAGCTGACATACAGAAAGCCTAGATTGAAAATGGCTTTGGCTATTGTTTTGGGAAAACCCTTCATATTTATATTCTATTGTCTTTTAGCTGTGGGGGATGGGGGGGAGGGAGGTGTTGAAAAAAGTCCTAATTTTATGGCTGTAAAATGTTTGCCGTGAACATTTGTGGCTGAGAATTTTTTTCCTCAGTCAAAAATTCTCCTTAATTTCAATTTCTGTCTTTTTAGTTTAGAGGTAAACATTGTAGTGCGAAGTAAACACTGCCACTAAGGCTTTTGAGCCATCCTGGCTGGCCATATAGCTGCTGGAGCAAGAGGAAAAAACAAGATTCAATCCAAGGGGAAGAGTGTGACCTTCTGTCCTGCGTGACTAGACCTTAGAGAGCCTCTGGGGACTATTGCCATGTGTTTTGCAGTTGACTTGCTGTTGCTTTGTGGATAATAAACAAGCCTCGAGGAGGGTGCTCTCAAAGGACTGCAGCTTGGAGCCTTGTGCTGCTTCCCTCTCTATGCCCAGTGCCCACTGGCACCAGGGCTGCTCCTGTAGTTCTGCTCTGCACATGCAGAACTTCTCATCCCTGTTAATCAGGAATTGGGAAAACCAATTAGGCTGAAGGATTGGGGCCTGAGGATACGAGGTAAAGATAAAAGACAAATATAAGAAAAAAGGCAGTGTTCTGTGTAACCTGCGGAACAGGGAGGCTTCAGCCTCAGAGGTCAATCTAACATGCCAACATATATCTCTTCAAAAATTAAATTAATATATATGTTCTCTTTGCTGGTCTAAAATTCTCTCTTGGTGATCTCAAAAGACTGCTTGCATTTGCAGTATTTCTGTTCTGCAGTATGCTGAAAAGATTTGGAAAGAGCTGACAATACGGAAAGCTTCTGAGGTCAGGACTATTGAGGCATTTTTGGAATCACCAGTGGTTTTGGTATAATCTAGCCTTTCATGTTGTCTCAGATATTCTTGGGAATGAGAGAGGTCTGGTTTTGTGAGTGTTTCAGGATCTCATGAAAGGAATTAAAATAAATGGGTGAAATTAATTGATGTTATTGTTGCATCCATAACACTTTCTGCATAGCATGTAGTAGCAAAGATGGTTTATCATTGTTTAATTTTTTTTTTTTCTAAGCACAGCTTTTAAGGACATTTGTATTATAATGTAAATTACTCTTAGAATGTAAAAGAGAATGCTGATTCCTTTTTATGGTGAATATTTCAAACTTGATTTTGTTCAACCTGCACTATTCCTCATTATATATTTACTTGTAGCACTATCTATACAATATTAATTTAATTTAGATCAGTGGATAGAAGTTATTTATGATTTAAAATAAAATCTCTTAGTAAGTCAGTCAGCAGACCAGTCTTTTAGAAAAATAAAAGGTATCATCAAAAAATAATCTATATTTATATTTATTGCATCTCTATTGTACACAGTTTATAGCCAGTGATTTTCATGTATGAGAGAGAGAGAAATACTACTGTGCAGTGACATTTTGTTTAATGTATTATAAAAAGGAAGAAATTGTTTGGAATTTAAATTAACTGGAATTATTTTAAATTACTAAGAATTAGGGTGAATTCATCTGGAAGCACATTTTGGTCTGACATTTGATTTTGGGAATTAGAACTGTTTGTTCTATTTTCATCTACATCAGTGATGGAAGCAAAAGGAGAGAGCTGGAAAGAAACAGCAATTTTATTTTATTTTTTTTTTAAAAACATATAAAACAAAGAGGAGACACAATTTGTTTTATTTCATTGCAAAGGTTCTGTAAGCAAACACTAATATGCAAACACTTAAACCAGTTAAAGTTAAAGATTATCTAATCTGGTTGCCAGTCACATGGAGAAAATCTAGACTAAAGCTGGGGAATTTACACTGCATTTAATATTCCTGTCCTCTAAAGCCCAAGGGTAGAGCGCGCTCCCAGCTGCAGTAATGTGAGTCCTTCTGTGGAGGACTGGGAGCATTCGGGGCACATTGGACAGGGACATTCTGTCTGATGGGAGCATTCGGCCTGCAGGTTTCATAGCATTGCTGTGGGTGTGTCTGTGCTGGGTGGGATCCTGTGCCCTGGATGCACACCTTAACAGTGTCGATGGCTGCAGCTCTAAATGTGGTGATTCTCAAAAGCAAGGTCTGCACCACCTTAACTTTAATTTTATCTTTCTACAATAATCACAGTGCCCATTCTGTGGTTTTGGGGGGGATTTAATGACCCTACGTGGAAGCACGTAAAAGGTGTGTTATGCATTAAATGGTTCTCTGTGATTTACTGATCCATACAGAAGAAGCCAACATACTGAACTACAGGTACCAGCGATGCCTCCACCTTAACTTGTACAAAGATAAGAAGATCAAAGCTGGGCATTTTCTGTTGCCAACTTCAAGTCTAGTGGATTTCCAGTGTGAAATATGTTAGAAGACTTTCTATCTAATTATTAGCAAATTAATTTGATGTCTGAAGACTCCTTTGAATGGAGATTTTTTTTTTTCATCTTATCTGATTGATGGTCAATGTTTCTCCCATCCAATTCCCATTGGCATAAGGTTCTGAAACAGGACTGAGGAATTCTCTGAGACCATAATTAAATTTAAATGGCAATATCTTTCTAATATCTTCAGGCAAGGAGTTTGGTTGGCTACTTCTTTCCACTAGCATACAATTAATGATGCAGAGTACAATGGTGGAATCTGTCTGGGAACATTTTTACATGCTTTATTCTTGCATTCACACAATAAAAGAAAATGCTGTCCTACTCAAAGGTGACATGCAGAAAATTAATTCACTTATCAAATGTTTCATGCAAGAATGTAGAATTTTGCCTGTCTAGGTGCATTTAATTGTATGAATATTTTATTTCTGAAGCTCACAAAAAAGCAGAGTTCAATTTCTGTAAATATATTCCCTGAGCAAAAAACATGAATACAGCTTTCTCTTTGGAAAAATCTGCACACTTTTATTAATCTCAAAATATTGATACAAACATATTTGAAAAATATAGACACAATATTATTTGTAGCAAGGGTCTATTTCAGACATTGATTACTGTACTTCAACTGCCTTTTTCTAAGCCAATAACAACGGGATGTTTACAATGTAAACTTAAGCCCGTTTGGGATCTAACTGATGGTTTTAAGATAAACACAGTACAAAAATAGATGCATGGAATAAAATGTCAATTGATTATTTCCAGTAGAGTTATAGCTGGTATTAGAGAGTTCTTAACCTACATCACCTCTCCCCATAAGAGAGCTTTAATTCATAGCTCCTCTAAATCTGTGGTTTTGTCTTAATGCAGAACTCCAGGCAAAACTTGCCCTTCTTATTTCTTTTGGATACAATTCTTTGGACACTAAATCTAAAGTATTACAGACTTTTTACCAGAGTCAAACTAACACTTTCAGCTTATACATCCAAAATGGTAGATTTTCCAATTTCTTAATGCACCTTCTTATGGATTTCTTTATACTTCAGAGATACAGATCTGTAATGTTTTCTCCCTTTCCTACACTGGAAAAAGAATTTATTCTGCTGACTGCATGTGCAGGCATTGTTCTGAATGAAAAAATTAAAGAAAAATTATGTGCAATGAAGTCAGCTCTGTATTCTTAATTGGAAAATCAGCAGGGATTGTCTTTGGTCTAAATAGATTATGAAAAACTTTGTTTGAAAACAAAGCTTTTAATACCCATTTTTTAAATTTTTATTTTCAAATTAATTTCACAGTTTATTAATACATTTATACATTTCTACTTTGAACTGATGAATCAATCTTTTCTGTTCTGGGCCAAACAAACCCAAGTATAGTTAGAATGGAAATTTAAATAGTCCACATTTATAAATTTCATGTATCAATGACATAGATCCATCCTGTAATTTCTACTTCCTAGGCTTAAAAATAATAGTGCTCTTAGCTGCTGGGTGGTGTGGTCTTCTTTCATGGAATTTGAGAATAATTAGGTAATATGATCAAAACAGTAAAGGTAGCATATTTATATCTGAAATTGTACCAGTTTATGGAAAATATGTTTTATACAGAAGAGAAATTATAACAGTCAAGGTATCTGGCAAACACATGTGGCATAATCTTTGATGGTTATGGCATTTTAGTGTGTATACATATGTATAACCAAATGTATATACTTCATATATATGTATTATGTATATTACATATGTATATATAAAACTTCATTAGTTATAATTTTTGGTTGCAGTAATTCATGAAAGCTTTTTTTACTTTGGAAAACACCTTTGCAAAAGGCTGATATTGTAGCACGGAAGCTCTAAAAACCTCATAATCCAGGCTCCACAATGAAATACAAATCAAATCTTTCTCATTTTTTATGGAAATAGGACAGAATGTCTGTGTCTACTCACCTGGTCTGGTTATCCAGCTGAAGCTCCCCTATACAGCTGTACTCAATGGCAACTAAAGCGTTAATAGGCAAAATACTTTTCCTTTGCAACATGTTCAGGGTTCTCTCCTCTTGGCAGATTTTTTTTATTTCTCTAAGCAAATCAAGTGAATTAACTGGAACACCATGGGACCTCCATTATTCTTATGCTCAAAGAAAGGCATTTTTCTTCAGAGTTTTCCTGTCTGCTGGGAAAATCTGAGTTATCTTCTATTGATTTTTTATTCTTTTCCAGGCATTTTTTTGAGTGTGTGCATCATCATCTGGAAACTTTGGAAGACATTTCTATGTCCTGTCTAGTGACAAGGGTAATACCTCTCTGACGAAGTCCCCTGATAGGACTGTCTAGGGTACTGAGGAATGTTTCATAGCTCACAGGTGCTCCTTACATCTTCTGCCAAATGTGCAGAAATCATTGGGAGCCTAGTCCATTATTCAGAGTCAGAACTGCTGTGGCCATGCAATAAATGTGAGCATTAGTAGAGAAAACATCCAAAACAAAAAAAAAAAAAAAAAAAAAAAAAAAAAAAAAAAAAAAAAAA
>VWZN01009554.1:17257-29359 GCA_013396955.1 Regulus satrapa
AAAAAAAAATAGACCTCTTAATTGAGAAAAGATTTGGACTTAAAACATTTTTTTTAGCTGACAGATATGTAAAATTAGTTGATCTCTTGCTGTGCATTTCAAAATCAACCTTCAAAATCAATGACAGTTGTCACATTTAAATTCTAGTTAATACTATGTTGCTTTAAGACACAAGTGTTGCAAAATCTCTCCTGGAGATAAATATCAGCAGAACCGTATAGGTAGTTATTCCAAGACAAGGGACACTTAATGATATGATAGAGTTATCTCAGATGACTCTGGAATATTTTTTTTTCTTTTTCATGTATGTATATCTCTATAAGCAGTGGGAAACTCTACTCTTTTAGAGTCAATATTTTTTGCAATTAGTTTTTTTCTAAAAAAAAAGCTAATCCAAAAAAAGTTCAGAGGTTTAACTCCCTTTCCTGAAGCAAATAAACAACTAAATAAGAATGTGTATTTTTGGGTGAGGGGTGTGAAAAAGAGTGTTCAGCTAGCAAGAGAAAATAAAGCAGAGGAAAAACAGAAATAAATTGATAAGTATTTATTTCTCCACAGGCTTTGAGAGAAGCAGGGACTGATGGAGTGGATACTCAATAAAAGCAACAAATTGGCAAAATAGAAGCTAATCACACAAGGAGAAGATTATAGATGATTGGGGACCTAGGCAAAAGCTGCTTTTGTTGGTGGAGAAGGGGGCTAGAGAGAAGATGTGACCTATAAATGGCATGTTCTTTAACCCTCCTGTAGGACTAAAAGCAGCAAAGCTGTAGGTGCGCTGAATAGGAGGGAAAAGCACGATGGTGTGAGCACAGAAGAGCTGGGGGAGGACAGGGAGCTGTGTGGTGCTGGAAGGAGCAAGCAAAGGCGTCGGATGCTCCAGACCTGCGAGGAGCAGGGAGTTGCTCCAAGTAGAACTCTGCTAAAAGCAGCCACTCTGGCCAAGCTGCCTGGCTTGCCTTAAGCAGAGCCATCAGAAAAGCAGTCTCTCTCTCTCTCTCAGAGGCAGGAAATATGGAGGAGGTTGCAAATCCGGGAGGGAGGTTCTCCCCTGTCCCACCTACTCTACTAGCAGTGGGTGTAGCAGACCAGACTCCGTGTCTCGCACTGTTCTTTTCTGCCTGGCTGCACATTCGTAGTCCTCTCAGTGCAGTGGCAGGAAGGTCTGTCCCTGAGGCAGCAAAATACAGAATAAAAAGGTGAGGGTCAGAACCAGAGCTGGTGCAAGATACAGAACAGGAAAGGGTTGAAAAAGGAGCTGTAAGACTCAAGGTGGAATCACTGTCAAATGCCCAATAGACCTACTTTGAGACTGAGAACAAGAGATCACTTTGGAGCAACATTTTCACTCTCCTAAGATGAATGTATCACTCTTTCCTTTAAATGCAAGCTAGACTGTACTTTTTGCTTTCAGTGTTTGGAAGGGAATTGATAAACATATTTTACTAATCCTGTCATGATTCCATATCACCTCCAGGATTTACGTCTATGGTTTCTAGTTTCTGTATTGTGTAACATCAGAAAATAGACTGCTTTTCACAAAGGAATAGAAATTATCAGCAATTTTAAGACACTGACACATGTTTCTTAAACATGCACTAAAGATATGAATCGTGTTAATTTAATAATTCATTCTTTTCTTTCCTCTCACCTTTTAAAAACCTCCCCTTGTGTCTTCATTATAAATAAGACTGTTTTCCTGCTGTAAACCTGCTCTTAGACATTAGAAATCTTCCTTCTTTCTCAACAAAAGTAAACTTGACTCAAAAATCTTGATGGAACTTTATATAGTTTGTAAATTTTTCTTTTTGCAGTTTTAGTTCAAGTTGAAAGTAAAGGCAAAGAGCACATCTCTTGTGAGTGGGCACAAGTGAAAGTGTTGATTCAGCACTTCACTGTCAGAAAAAAAAAAAACATGAAGGAAAATCAAATTTTTTTCTACAGTTCACAATTCTGTTGCAAAATCCAGTGTTCATGGGATTAGAAGTTTTTCTTCATTTATATGATGCTTTTCTACCCATTTGATGTAAGTTATGTTCTTGACATGTTCCTTATTTTTTTCCCAGTAACTCTTGAAATTGTCATTTCTTTAGATATTTGTATTTTATACCACTAACATTACATTGAATCACAGTTCAGAGATCACCAATCATCTCACCTCTGATTTGTGTTCAATAACCTGCTTTTCCAAGTCTGAAAGTTATTTCATGTTCTTTTTCTAATTCAACGCTCATTGTGTATAATTGCAGGGTAGAGCAATGATTACTCTCCAAAGAATTACAATCAAACTTGGCTTGTTAGTGTATAAAGCTCTGACTGTTAATCACAATCATTTAAACAGTAGCTAACCCTCACTGAAACACAGATGGCATGTTGTTAGCATTTCAAGCTACCCAACTCACAGTCCCAGAGAGGACTTTGTTATGCTTTTAAGTTCTGCTTCTCTTCCGTGATGCTGAACAGTATCTGCTGGATTTGATGCTCTCTCAAACACTAAGGAGGAGCAGAGAAATATTGTACAGCTGTATCATCTCTTGCAAATAAAAAATGCATAATTTTTTTAACTCAAAATGTAAAATTCAACCATACAACACAGACTGAATACAAAAAAAAACCTCTATGAATTAAAATCCCCAATATAAATAGGAAGTAATCTTGATCAAAACTAGAAATTAATTTTAAATATGCACATATTTGACTTCAGAAAACATTGGTAAGCTTGAACAGGAATGGTAATTGAGAGGGTCGGTCCCATGATCCCACGAGAGTTCCAAGGTCTGGTGATTTTAAGCAAGCCATGAAATAAGTAAATAAATAAACTAATTTTTCCAGTGCTTCTGACACGAAAGCTCAAATACCATATATCTAGGAGTAGAACAAATCTTATCATCGGTTCCAAGGCCTCAAGCAAGGATTTTTAATAAGAATTATTAAATGCCTGATGCAGTATGACATTCCACTTCATAAAAGACTGTATTTCTTGAAAAACATGTGTTTTGCAAAGGTTTAAAATAACTACACTTAGAAAAGTTTAATTTTGACACTGTAGAAAATGATCTCTGAAATTAATTTTATTAGCAAAAGGCAAGAGACCAAGGCTTTTTTGCTACTGCAGATTCAATATGTGCTTGTCTGTCACCCTGTCTCCTTTCAAAAGCTTACCTATCAGTAAAATAGAGATTCAAAATATCTTATGCAGAAGATACTTTGGAAACTGAGTTCATGTTTTGGAAAAAAAAAAAAAGCAAACCAACTATTGTTTTAGTTAAATTCTGGGGAATAGGGAAAAAAGAAACCAACCAAAAAAACCACAAACAAAAAAACATCAAAAAATTCTCAGTGGAACAGGAACTAACCAGGCATGACCTTTCATTAGTGTGCACCAAATTAAAAGCTCAGATATCTGGGTGTGTGTGCTTCAGTGCTGCCAGAGAGCAGGAGCATTTTCACTTCATACCTCCCAGGGTGCTGTGAGCAAGGCAGGATTCACCAAGGAACAAAATCCTACCCAAAGGCTCAGCCACATATTAGATGTTTTGTTTGTGAAATGAATAAGGCTTTTCTCCTTACCTTGTTGGTTTTTCCTACATAAATTCAGTTCCATGATGTAATATTCGCTTATAAAATCAGAAATTTTTAAAGATGGGATGATTCTTGTTTTCCTTTAGACACATGGTTAGATAAGAGGTAATTTATCTCTTCCCATGCTCAATTTCCTTCTACCAACAGACTCGTTTGTGTATATTTCCTTAAAGATACTGTTTAGATGAAGTAGGCAGAGAAGATTCAAACCAGTTTCTAGAGCTAGACATATCTTTTTGTCATTGACTAGACATGTGTTCTAGTAGGTGGCATCTCTGCTGCAAGGATGGGAGAAAATTTAATTCTCATTATTAAATCCTTTAGCACTTAAAATGTCAGAGGCATCATTTACTTAGCTCAAAAAGCAGTGAAGACTAAGGTAAATTGTATTTCCTAAGCAGTCTTTCTGGATTAGTGGCCATCCTTCACAATACCAATGGAATTTGTATTAATATCAATTAAATACCTTATGAAGTTTTAATTGAAGTATAAGTACATGAGTAATTTTTTTTTTCAAGATCAGATGTCATCTTCCATTTGTCTTTCATCTTGAAGATTTGCATGTGAATTTTCTTAAAGGAAGTTTGTATGGACAAACCCTGGAAGAAACACTTGATGGCTCTGCAATTGTGTAATTATTAGAGTTTGTTACATAGATACAAAAACTTATTGTCTTTTTGTTCTGGAGAATTATGTGTGCAGGAAAAATCACGATTTGCTGTGAGCAGCTGTGGTTCCTGGTCCTCTATAATTTAATTCTACAGTAGCAGTGGAAAATGTTAAAAAGCTTTCATAGGGACCTTACTAATGAAATGTACATCCAGCCATTTTACATATGTGACTTAGGATCTTTATCTAAATACAGTGGCATAGGTCAATGCATAAAAACATCCTTCTCTCATTTCCCAGGGCTGATATACTTTCAGATCTTTCTTTATATCATTCATCAGAAGTACACCTTCATTCCAGTTCAAATAAGGTGCAGTGCTCACATGAATGTCTAAAGAGAATATACTGCGAGTCATATATTCCAGCTTGTCCACTTGCATATAAACACATCATTTCTTGTTTTGCTTGATGTTCAACTTGATTTCTTTGATTTGAAATGAGGTGTGATTTGAATATAATATGACTTTAATTCAACGTGCTTATAGCACTCAGGACTAATGTATCACTTGTTTTACCTCAGCAACCAGGGAATTGAGGCTTTGAGACAAATTCTGACCTCTTTGCAAATACTTTTCTATGTCAAATATCTTGAAATTGAGTTTATTTTTACAGCAGCAAGTTTAATGTCAAGTGCTTGAATGAAAATTGAATTAATTTGTTGCTTTCATTAATTGACCTCCTTTAATTTTCAAACTTTACATGTTTGTTTAATCTTAATACCTTTTGATTTATTCATGAAATGTTGCTCTTCTGTGCTTTGTAATAATCTCTGACTATTCAGGCATTTTAAATGTAATATTCTCCATCCCAAGTTTTTAATGAGGTTTCTTATGTATGTATTTTTTAAATAAGAGTTGTGGAGGTTTTTCCTTTTTATATTCATTAACTTAATATTAGAAACCATGCCTGGTTAGGAAAATCTCATCAATTTAAGGTTCCAGAATAGGTCACCAAGTGTCATTCCAATAAAAATGAAATTTGTATGCAATGCTTCATTTGCAAGGAGTGCTTGTTTATCTTCTCTGGCATTTATTACAGTGATCAAGCAACTGAAATAATCTGCATATTATGCAAACCAGTCTGTTTCTCAGAAAAGTTTTCAGGCTTTTTATATTAAGAAAAAATTTAATGCAAAGGCTTGTTGTTAGATAGCATGAGAAAAGAATTGGATCTTGTCACAAGAAATTCTTGTTACTGTCATCTCAGGGGACTAACCTATTTTGGGAAATTAAAGGTTGTGATATTATGGGTTACATCATCAAAATGTTTTATTGTGGGTGTTCTTAGAAGCATGAAGGAATGTTCTATTTTTCCTTTATGGCTAACTGGATTATTGCCCATTCTACCAGTACAACCATAAAGATGATTAAAAGAATTGGAGCTTTAAAAAGTGGAGATTTTACAATAAAGTGGGTTCCTAGCCAAAGATAATTTCAGCAGTAAAGGTTAAATCAGTTGCGAAAAGAAAGCTAACACTACTTGTATCCTTAGAGTCAAGAAAGTGAAGATATAGAAGGAGGAAAAGGTAGGTTATAACAAATCGTTGGAAATAACAGTCTATGAACATGCAAAAGGCTCTTTCTAATCTTGATTTAGGAACATCTGTGGAAAAGGTTTTTCTAAACAGATAAAAATATTAGATTCAACTTCACAAAAGCAAAATTCAAACCTTATTTAAAAAAAGCAGACTACTCCCAGATTATATGTTTTGATGTGGATGTTTGGGTAGTGGAAAGAGGTTTGACCAAGCTTTCTAAAACTGGGCTCCTTTTATGCAGTACTTACTGCAGAATCTTTTCTACACAAGCTTTGTGAGTCACAGTAGCAAGTCTTACATAACAATTTTTCAACTTTTCTAAAGAACAGACTTTAATAGGTAAAATATACTTTTTAATAAAGTCCAAAGTTCACTTGATTTTATTTATAACACAGAAAGGAAAAAAATATTCCATAAGTTGAGCTATAACAAATGCTGAAAGTCCTATTGTCATTCTCTTAGTTAGCCATTTGATAACACTTAGGTTTCATAGTATTGGCCTGAACTTAATAATCTTAAAGGTCTTTTCCAACCTAAACACTTTTAGGATTATATGGAGAGGGAGAGTCCCCTTTGGAGAGCAATGCAGAACACTAAAATTGAGCTTGGTATCCAAACTGCCCTCAGGACTTGGTAAGGAGCTTAGGGAGACCGTTGAGATATGCAAAGTGCAGATGTGTGGGAAGAGCAGGCACATTTCTGACTATTGTGATATTACAGTAATGGAAACTGTCCCCTCCTGGTTCACCATATTCCTCAAGCTAACATGTCTAGTTGTCCAAACAGATGCTGCTTCCAGAGTAACCCATAAGTCAGAGGTGTATGGTTGGCAGAAATATGAAATATGTCTATTTCATGAAACAATCTTTTTTTAACATATTTTATGTGATTTTATTGTCTGTCACTGCTCTGCCATCCACTGTTCATTTGATTGTTTTAACATCTCCTTGTGTCTTATCTGAAATTAGATCATAAATACTCCAAGGAAGGATTTGTCACTTAAAATAGGACTTGTACAGCAATTAGCATTTTGGCTTGCTAAATTTAATGGTGTTTTCTGATCTTGCCCTAACATAGCAAATAATCACTGAAGTATGAGAAACAAACCCAGAAGCCATTTTAAGACCATATAATCTGTTCCCTGATCTGAAAAAAGGTTTAAATATATCTGTAAAGAATGATATTGACATATGTCCAACCTTAAAGAGCTCCAGAAGCAGAGGTTCTACAACCTCATAAGATGTGTATATTCAGGGGTTTTAGTGTACATTTACAATGTATTTATTATACATCTTTTTCTACTGTTTCAGTCTTCATTACTTTCTGTAGTTTAACTTAGCATCTGCCTTGTTTCCATCAGGTACATTATTTCCTTTTACATCAGAAACCTTTTATGTATTTGAAATCCAGCCATCTTCCCACTTTGTGATTTTCCCTTGACTATGAATGAATTGAAGATAGCAAACAAAATCCCCA
Source organism: Regulus satrapa (assembly GCA_013396955.1). Classification (NCBI taxonomy): domain Eukaryota; kingdom Metazoa; phylum Chordata; class Aves; order Passeriformes; family Regulidae; genus Regulus; species Regulus satrapa. The sequence continues at coordinate 24,522 of VWZN01009554.1, forward strand.
TGTTGGTATTTTAAAAAAAAAAAAAAAACCAAACCCCAAAACAAAACAAAAACCCAAAACCAAAAAAAAAACCACAAAAAAAACCAAAACAAAAAAACAAAACAAAACAAAAAAAAAAACACTCAAAACCAAAGCTTGAGAGTTAATGTTAGGGCTAGGCAGTATAAAGACACTAGATGAGATGCTGAGATTTTCCTTCTGACTCAGAAAACTACAAAAACATAAACTGTGTGGAAAATTGTTTCACTTGCACAGTTACAATAGAAGGTGCCTGACAGTGCTTTGTGGCCTACAGAGGATATCACAGGGATGGTCTCAAGGGCTTTAGAACTAATGTGGATGTTTCCACTTCATGACTTTCAGTGGACCACGGTCTGATCTGTGTGCATTAATGAATGGTTACCCCTCTGGAAGACATGCTACTGGTTATATTCTAATGATGACATAATTAGGAAGTAGAAATAGATCTCTGTGAGAGGACTGCCTTCAGCCGTGGGCCATGGGCTCCTTGGTTTGACTGTGCACATATTCAGGATTGCTGAAGTGTGGAAAGATGAACTGTATGGTGTTAGAAGAAGCATCAGAGTCATAAAAAATTATGACGAATATTTTCTGAGAATACATAATTTGTTGCAGTTTTGGAAGTCATACAACTTTTTGGGTGATCATTTTTCAAGAACATTTTCATTTTATTATGATATCTTAAACATAGGTTGGAGAGCAGTGGAGAAAGATGCACCAATAGCTCTAGCACTGGAACCACCAATTTTATTAAAGTATTTCAATAGTAGAAAAATAATAAAGGTGTAGCATATTGTAGTATAGTATAGTATGGTGTAGTACAGCACAGTATAGCAAAGAGTGGATGAGGTTTTCTGAAGATTAAGTTTATGAACAAAAAACCTCATGTCTGGATTGTAAAAATGAAGCTGAAGTCAAAGTGTTGTTTTGAGTAGGACTTACAAATAAGCATTAGAATGTGATGGACAGAACAAATCAAATAACAGGAATAATATGTGAAGTATCTTCTACACTGGTTGTTAAAAATTTGGCCAGCCAGAAAGTAAACATTAGCCACTAATACAGTCTACACCATGTCTTATATTTTATTTGTTTGTTTGTTTGTGTGGCTGTGCCAACTTCCTTACAGTCATTACCACTTACAGAAAAATAAAATCCAAACCCTGAAACTGTAGCCAGTGCAAATGCTAAACTTTGGCACTGAAATGCCCTTCTATGTGGTACCATCTCACTATGTAGAAGAAGACAATTGATAAACTGTCTAGATTATATATAGCCATATTGTAGTTTTTTTTTAACGCAGTAATCCAATAACAATTTAATTGACACTTTGGGAAATTTAAAATATGTTCAGTATATATTAGCCAGATTTTTGGTTTTGAGATGATATTTTAAATAATTTAAATTATTTCTATTATAGTGTCAACATATTTATATATTCACAGGTAGAACTAGCTGAAACAATTTAGTCTTCTGCTCAGACACATTGACTTTTCTGCTCTAAATGGGAGTATGTGAGCTAATTTTCTCCATTCTTTGCAAGAGCCAGGAACCAAAAATTTGAGTGGCTTATGCAATATGAGTCAAAACTTATTATCCAGAATAATTAGCACTACTAGTTGTATGATTATGATCAAATGTGATTTAAATGTCTGTTTAAAAGTAAGCAACAGAAGGCTCCTTCTAATAAAAGCAGCACAGAACAGAATGTTATACCCATTTGCCAGCTCTTTTCAGATCTTTTCTGATCCATGTCTAAACTACATGTCCTGACTAGGTATCCCATTTGCTACAAATAACATATTGCTTTGGCTTTGAAGTTTTTGTTTTTGTATTTATAGATACCATTAGTTGAGTAATGTGATGATTTAATCTCTGTCTTTATCTCTAAAGTTATACATGTCAAAAGTAACTGTTCCTTTGCTTTTTGCTTTGATCTTCTTTGATCTCTTTGTGTTTATGTATGATACAGAACTGTCCAAATTTTTTATTGCAGTTTATAAATGTGACTTCAAGTTTGCTGATTGTAACCAACTTTGCTTTTTCAATTGGCTACTGTAGTCGAATCATGTTGTGTTTGATGCTATCTTCCAGCTCCCTGAGGAATATCTGAGGAGCTTACCAGCACAGATCCTCAGACCAGAGCACATTCATACAGATATTTATGAAAGCCTTTTTGTGTACAGTAATCACCAAAATTGGTTTTTATCCAGTTTTGTAAAAGCAAAGTAATACTAATACTTTTTTAATGAAAGAACAACTGGATTAATTGTCACTATGTTATGGTTATTCTGTATTTTCTGATACCATACCTCTGCATAGTAACATAGGAACTTGTATTTTTTAATTAAAAAAAAAAAAATCTTTTCTTTATACTCCACTGCTCAGCCATAGTTCTTAGACTGAGGCGATTTAGCTAGATCCCACTGCTTGCACTTCTAAGTAGTGTTGTACTCGATGGTTCCACTGAAACTACTGGTGCAGTGAGCTTTCATTCATCTGAGCTGAAGTTAGCAGAACTGATCTCCTATTTTTTTCTCAGAAAGACAAATTCATCTATGGATGCACTGGATTTAGTGGTAGCCTATAGAAGTTATTATTACCCCTCGCTACTTGCAGGTAGAATTTGGTACTTGCAATATCCATTTGTGACACTAACCCTGAGGCTGTGTTTGAAGCAGGGGAGGGTAGCATGGCCATCGCCCAAGATGAGTGATTAGGGCACTGTGCAACCGCTCTGGTCCACAGGCTGAGGAGAGTCTATGAACAGGATCTCCTGGAAGACAGACGTAACCCACACTCTGCTTCTCAAAGAAGTGGAGAAATCATCGATATCACATCATCTGGTTTCAGACGTTGTCCCTCTGCTGGTTCCCTGTGACCACAGCATGAGGCAGGCACCCATTGCTCCAGAGCAGGCACCACTGTGAGGTCGAGGTGATTTTTGTTTTGCAATAGCACAGCTATGCTTTTGTAACTTTTGCTCCACTCATTTTTTATAAAAGCATTCTAATACCTCTTCTACAGATTTGCAGGCATCATACTGCTTGCCACAAATATATGTGTCCATTATTTAATTTTTTGACACTCCAAAAAACAAATTATTTCTAATTTTCTGATATAAACAATAAGACTGGGAGAAGTAAATTAGTTTTCTTCGTTTTGGAGTATAAAATTAAGACAGATGAAAATTAATAGTATGGTTTTTTCCATTATGACTTCTGTAATTTTGAGGACTACCTAGAAAGTCTTTGTTTTGTTATCATCAATATATTTATAAGTAAATCTTGCCTAACTTCAGAGGTGAAACTGCATTAAGAATGGGACTTTCTTCCAGTTACAGATGAGTAGCTCTTATGAGTTATTACAAATTGTCTATAGAGTATATGCACTTTATTCTTTCTTAATTTCCACTTTCCCTTGCCTGTAGGGGAAATTTATAAATATTAATTATGAAGGTGGAATCTTTAATTTTTTTCCACTTTCCTTTTCAGATGTGCAGATCAGCAAAGGATATTTCATTCTGCTTATATACATTTAAATTTAATCACTCATTTCAGCCTTGAATGTCTTTTTAATTCTGCTTTATTCAGTATTTTGAATTTATTTATGTCAGAAGTTGTCTGTCAATTTAGAGAGGCCACATATATAGAAGACATATTGCAGAGTGTTCTATAATTATGCTTTGTTTTTGTGGGCCATTTTAGAAGAATAAGATTTAGAAGTAGATGAGGTTTTTGAACAGCTTTTAATAATTATTTCTGTATTTTTCTATTCTTTCAATGCTATGAAAAAGAATAATAAGAAGAAAATGAAGTCTAGGAAAAAATCAAGGGTTTTTTTGGTGGTTTTTTGGGGGGTTTTTTTTGTTTTGTTTTTTTTTAAGGAGAAAAGAATTTTGTATAATATCAAGATTTGATGGAATTTATTTGAGACCTATAATCAGGTGTTTGTAAAAATTTTCCTATAGAGTGAAAATTTGTCTGATGCTTTCCTGAACATATCCTTCTCCCAAATACACTGACATTTCATGACCATATTCCTCTTCCCAATATACTGATATACAATCTCTGAAAAGTATCTTTCCAGATCTGAATAACTTTCAAGAGACATAAACTAAAAATAAAATTAACTAAAAATATTTCATGAACACTGCTTTTTAAATGCTGGACAGATGTTCAATTATTCCCCTGTGGAACAAGAGGTGGAAGAGGAAGATGGAAGGAGATATAGACTGAGCTTCTGAAAAGAATCTTAGGGAAGTTCAGGCAGATAAATGAAAATTAAAATTAATTATTTTACTTTGTGAATTGATTCCCCAAATCTGCAACTAATATCAATGCTGCTCTTCTGTCTTCTGTGAAAGTACTATAAAATTTGTAGAATTTAATTGCTCTAGCTCTTTCTATGTTTGCCTCCTCTTGCTGAGAAACACAAAATTAATCTATATTTTAATAATATTTTTTAAAGATGTTTTTCCTTTGAATTTCAAATTTTAGTATGATATGACTATGTGATAACATCATTTCTTATTTTAAATTTTTTTCACCTTAATATGTTCCCAGTCCTACATATTATGGAGAAAACAAATAGATAAACAAAATCCTACCACAAAACCAACCAACATTCAAATTGCAAATTATGATCAAACTTTGTGGGACACATGCAAGAGCTTCTAAAACATTTAAAGACCCTTCCATATTGAATTAATTTCCTTTTAGCAAACCACTCAGAAAACTCAGATTCTTTCAGTTTTTATGCTTTTAAAACGTGTTGGGGAAAAAAAAAAAAAAAAAAAAAAAAAGCCTAACAAAAAT
>VWZN01009557.1:20019-32021 GCA_013396955.1 Regulus satrapa
CAAATGGCAAACCTTCTCTTAGACTTCCTATAGCACAGTTTGGGTCTCTTATATATTTGTTATAGAAGACAAATTAATTTTTAAGACTGTATTTAACACTAGTATCAAATTCGTACTTCCATTTTAAGGTGTAATATTTTATATAGTGTCCAGTGAAATAAAGGCTTATATATGGAAGATATGGGTTATTTTTCCAATTTATCTTATTTTGTACTGTGTACTTAAAATACTTCCTATAATTAAGTAGAATAGAAAATGCCCCCTGAGGTAAGACTCCTGTTGCAATTCATCAAGATCTATCATGGCTATTCTGCAGTTCATCTGTGAACAGGCAAAAGTTTGATTTATTACATTCTCTAACATGATTGTGAAAATCCTTATAACTGTAAAAATAACAAGCATTGTGTCTTCTTATGTAAACCTTTAAGTTTTAGTTTATTTAGAAGTTCTAAGTACTGTAAACTATATGCCTGATGTGAGATTACTTCGTACACACTTTGTCACAGTCTAGTCTATGAATTTTGCCTTGTTTCTGCAATTGACTTTTCTTCCGCAATTTAAACTGTCTTTCAAGTTTTAATGTCCCTAGCAGTCAACTGAAGTGTTCTTCCTCCTTGCATATGTTAACCTTCACTATCCTTTCCCATAGGATGGTAGATTTGAGTGTCAGTGAAATATTCACTTTGATTCACCTTATGTCAAATTGAAGTAAAATATTTTAGGACTGGATGATGTCTGGATTCAAAGGTGCTCTACAAGCTCTATGTAGGTTCTGGGAAAGGAGTCTGTTGGCTATATCTTTAAAAAGATGTTAGCTATAACTTTGTCTAGAAAATTTAAAACTTTCCTAACCTAGGATAAATAAGAAGGGACATAAATGTTTAAAGCTGGTAAGAGTATTTTTTAGTTGAGCTGAATGTGTGAAACAAAACTTTGTAAAAGGCGTGAAACTTTCTTACGAGTTTGTATTGCATCACCTAATGTGTCAACATTTCTCACACCTTAAATAAATGCTTCATGTTTGGAACCACTTCTTCCTCCTAACTGTTTTTAAAAAATCAGTTTTAAAAATTGTGGTATCTCTGAGCTACTCTATAAAAATTGCCCTACCAATTCAGTGGTATTTTTAACACAAGTTAAGGTCTGTAACCACAATGGTCTGTGTCTTTCAAAAGAATCCTTTAGTATTTTTTCTTGAGTTTGTCCTTTTGATAAGCATGCCTATAACCAGAAATTCTAGATGGTAGTTTTCCCCAATTTTTTTGGAACAAGCCTGTTGATAGCATGTTTGTTAAACAGTAGGCTGCAACTTTTGTCAGAAAATTTCAGATATAATAGCACAAAATAAATTACATGGGGAGAGTGGGTAGGAACTGAACTTCCAACTTTAGATTCAGCTCTGTGTAGTCTGAAGTTGTTAGAGGTTTAATGACCTGGGTTTTCATGTACTCTGGGCAAGTATGAAAAATTCACTAATGGCTATCATAAATTTTAGTGTTAGGGTAAAGTTTTCACCTTCCCTCAGCTTCAAAATTAAAAAAAACTTTTACCTACTTATCCCTTGGCATACCTCCTAGCAGGAATTTTTTTTTTCTGATAGTTCTTTGGTAAAACGTATTTTTCACAACTGACCAAGGTTTCAGTGTGCAAGATGCTGTCTTCTCTACGATTTGTTATTGCCTTGAAATAAAAACACTTTAATTTAGCACTTTTATTTGTTTTAAAATTATTATTCTTAACTACTCTTTTTGGCATTGGGTTTTCTTGTCTTTTCTCACCTCACATGTTCAGAAACCACTAGTGTCTTCTCTAGGATTTTAAGAACTCTCTTTAATCCTTCAGGACTAAATTAACAGGCTCAGAGGTGCTCAGTAGGACCAAGCATTTGCAAGAGTTTCACACTAGTGCCAGTAATGCAGAACTGGCATAGGCTATACACTGTGAAAGTTTCTCTTCTAGCTCTTGCTTTCATTTGTCCTGGAATGTGAATATGTAAATGAACTCTCAGTAATTTTAGGTGTGTTGACAGTATAAGGTGTTTTTTTTTTTTTTAATCCCTCACAAAGAAATCAATATAAATCAATTTTAAGACTCCCTCTTTTAAAATATGATTATTGGGAGAAACAGGCAGTGATGATAAAAGGATGTAAGATGATTTGTATAAAACCCTGAATATTCATAAAATATTCATTTGTGAATATTTTATATTTGTGAATCCCAAACATTTATTTAGAACTAGTGCTTTACTTGAACTTCTGTGACTGGACTGGATTCACAGTATTCTGATGTTAAATTTGTCCCAGAATCCATCAGAGAATGTCACTCTTGATTTATTCGCTGTACAAGTACTGTACTTGTTGTCCTGTATCTTGTGGGTTTTTGGGGTTTTTTTGCCTTGTTCTCTGCAATCCTTGTGTGTTCAGATACAAATATTTCCCTTGATTTTAGTGAGTATGATGCTTGTCCGAAGAGCATGAAAGAATGTGTGATTTTGGTCCATTTACAGGTCAAATTCACTTGTGAGAAATACAGATGGAAGTAAGTTGAAGGTTCTGGCAAACAAGTACTTGCCTTTCTCTTTCTCCTGTGTGGAAGATTGAATCAAAACTTGTACAATGTATGTATGTTTCATTGATAAGCATTTCTAGAAGACTTGTAATGCTCTTGCCTTCCACAGGAAATTTAAGGAAGAGTACTTCATATTCTTTACAATTTGCTGTGTACATTGTCTTATGTTCATGATGAAATGTAGAGTATAATAGGTTTACTGTCTGTTTCAAATACACTTTTCAAGAAATTATATTGTTGCCTTGTAAATCTCACTATGTGGGTCAAGACAGCAGAAAAGTTTTTACCTTACATACTGTTTTGAAATGTGAGGAGAATCTTAATATTTAGCATGTGGAGGTAGCTTGTAGTCAGAAGTGCATGACTGGGTGTTTCTATACTTATAGCACTCTTAAGGAAGAATTTGCTAATTGATTTATAACCTACTATAAATTTGAAGAACAATAAAAAAAAGGCAGGAGGCATTAGAGTTTTAGTGTGCATACAGTCGTTTATACTTGAGGTATCTTGGAAGTTCTTTACTTAGAATCAGGGGTTTAGTGCTTTTCCTCCTCTTCTTTTTAGCAAAGTCATTATTTTGGCTAGTGTAGGTTGGAAATATTTCTTTTTTGTCTGTGAAAAGCGCTGCATTTTATGTAAAATGCTGAATAATACAGGGTAAATGTGGCTTAACCTAAACTCTGCATGGTAGTATAGTTTGTCTTTGCTTTAAACTATAATTGGTTCAAGTTTGCTCAAATAGGAAGTTTCAAATGCCCTGTGATTTAACACATTGATAAATCAAGGGTTTAAATACATTCCTTTTGCATGGTTAAATACCACAGTGCATCTGATATGTCTTACAGTACAATATTAATAATTAAATGCGTTTGTCAGAGGTTTGTCCACTAGTTATTGTATTTGACCTTTCCAGCTCAAGCTTGAGGCACTCTGGGTGCACTCAAGGACAGAACTTGTGAAATGTACCGTCTCTTTGAGGCCACAGATAAACTCTTTTGCTTATCCATCCACCCCAAATTTGCTAGAGGTGAGTGGGAGAAGGTCTGCTTAGCCCCCTTCCTCTCTGCTGCTGCCTGAGTGCCCTGTTTGCCCTGTCTGCTGTACAAGCAGCTCTGTGGCAGTGGTGGCAGGCGAAGGGGGAGAGCAGCTGGAGAGATGGCCACAGGGCCACGTGTCTTGGCACTGGGTTGGTGCTAGGAGCCAGGTTAGGAACAGCAGCGACTCTGTGCTGTAATTTTGCAGCCTTCTATTTAAAGACTGCCCTGAGTCAGGAGAAGTGAGTGCTACTGGGGATGACAGTTGCTTCAGGCAGCCCTGGGGAGGACAGGGTTGGGGGTAAACATCACTGTCAAGGGCCTGAGCAGGGAAGGGAATGGAGGGTTCCCGCAGCACTGAGTGCGACAGAGCATCTGAGACCTCGTCCTTCATAGGAGATGAAGAAGAAGAGGAGGAGGAGGAGTAGGAAGAAGAGGAGGAGGAGGAAGCTGTGGACCCAGAGGAAGAAGAGGAGCTGACTAACAGGTATGTCCTGAGGGACTCATAGCTCCAGAGGGAGCTGGCAGCTACACCCCAAAGCATCATTCCCCAGGAGATGCCAGATTGGAGTCCTATGTTGGTTTAGTGGCTTTTCCCCCTTACTTTACCCAGTTGCTGCAGTTAAAAAAAAGGGGGGGTAGAGGGCTGTAATATTTTTTTTCAGATGAGTGTGGCTGTAATTAAGTTTTGTGTGGTAAGCGCCTACCCCGAGTTCCCTGAAAGCTTTTCTATTTAAAGATCCTCTGATGTGCCAGCTCAAGTGGCATCTCCTTCCACTCCTCCCTCTCTGGCTGACTCTTTGTCACATATGGATCTTAAATGCTCTGCAGATCTGCTTGTCAGGGAGAAAATGCTCAAAGATTATAATGGTGCATTAAAATTGGTTCCTTTTTACAGCTCTTTATTCCTTCCCACTTGTCCCTCCCTCTTCTGTTTCTTCTTTCCTTAAAAAGGAAAAAACTTGATATACATGCCTGCTATTGCTGGTCATGATTTATATGGATAATTTTTGTGGTGGAATGAGAAATATTCTATCCCTTTGATCTTTAATTTTTCTTTCTTTTGTCAGTAATTTTGTTTTCTTAATAACACTTTGATAGAAACAGTTTATTGTCCTACTATTGCTCTCCTACCATTAGGAATGGAATAAACAAGGCTGTGTCCCAGTGCCCTGCCCAATGGTCCTGCACAGGATGTGCAGGTGTCTGCACCTTGGTCCATGCTGACAGACTGGCTGTGCCAGTGACATTGGTCTCATGAAGAGACCACAAGGCCTGAAAGTACCCTGACATATACCAAGTCTCAAGATTTCTTCCTTGTCTTTAGTAGACCCTATCAATTTTAAGTGGACATGTAGTAAAAATCTAAAATGGTAATGTTAGTGTAAATTTTTTCCAGAAACCCATTTTTAAAGAAATGTGTCATACAGCTCCTAATACCTCCATGCTGTGAAGCCATCTGCATTTACCATCACTGTGTGCATCACAGTTCAAAGTGCATTCTGACATTGCTGATGGTCACTGGAGAAAAAAAGATGGCAGTGGGGGCCTCTCTGCAGCCTAACCCACCCAAAGTGCTGCTAGAACAAAAGCCAAACGGGACTATTCTAGAACTGTAGGAAAGCCTCCCTGCACATTTATTAAGGAGTTAGGGAGCTAGTTTTCCGCAGTGGGGGTACACGCTGGTGGGTAATGCTGCTCTGTTCTCAAGGGAGGTAGGTGTGGGCTTTTCAGTCCTATACTGGCAGAGAGAGAGAGAGAGAGATTCCATGCCAATAAAACATTGAACATGGCTGTATCTGTGCAAGAAAATCAGCTGAAGTCCATGGAGTGGAGCTGCTCACTGCAGACAGCTAAAAGAGGATTTAGATAGATAATTTTTAATAGAATCTGCAATTAAATGGCTAATAATAAAACTGAAATTGTAAAACACAAGTAGGAATTTCTAAAAAGGGAGTGAAATCTATGTAGCCTCACAGTTATTTACTACTTGTGCTGAGAGGATGACTTTTCCATGGGTGCCTGTTAGCAGCTCCACACAGCTGGGTCTTGCTTCTGGCTGGCAACCTTTGCAATGCAAACTTGGGCATTGCATCTCAGCACTTATCTAAGTCACAGCAAACATGCCTTTCAGCTCCCAGTTACATTAAACACAGAAGAGTTTTTCCTCTGTTCTTAACTATCTTACTAATAACAGGTCAGAGTCAGAGGGGTTTTTAACTGCTATGCTAAGTGGTAACTTTGAGCATATTTACATTGGTTAATTTAATTAGGTTAAAGGAGATGTTCAATTTTGGGTTCAGTACAAATGTCATGACTGCACCAAGCACTCAGTAATAGTTTAGGGAAGTTAAAGAAAACTCTTTAATTGCTTAGAAGCTGTTGCAAATGTCAGCAAGGTTGTTGAACTTTGGGCCTCCTCCTGTGGTCAGTGCTTGGGCAGAGCTCCTGGCAAGAGCAGACAGGTTGAGCCCCTGGGACACACATACTCAAGCTGTGAGTTAATTATTTGTTGAACAGGTTTTCAAGCCTCCATTGCAGAACAGATTTTTTTGAGTGCATGGGCTTTGAAAACATAGAGGAGATGTAACTAATATGCAAACTTGGCTGAAGGCAGCTTGTCCTGGACCCTGCTGCCATCAATTTATTTTTAACATCCTCAAGTTCTCTATTGCTTCTGCTTTCCTCCTTTGAATGCAGTTGAACAGCACCTGGTTGTGCAAGTCAGCAGGAAAGTCCACACTAGCTTCTATTTCTGCCTTTCAAGCATGTTAAATAGCCTCATACCTATTTTATATGAGAGTCATGCAGCAAGATGACTGCCCCAAGGTCAGGAAGTGCATCTGTGAAACAAGCAGAAGAGCCCTGGCATTCCTCTGAGACACCAGCCTCCCAAGCTCTGACCAAACCACTCTGCTTCCACACTGTGCAGCAGCTGCAGCAGAAATTATGAGTTTTCCCAAAATTGCAAGGCATGCATGTGAAAGGAAGGAGAGTTTGGGTTTCATGTCTTTATTATCCTTATTAATATAATGTTTAAATAATTTGGTTTCCTAGCAGAGTTTTTTATATAAGTAATGAGACTAACATGCAGCATCAGAACCTCTTAAAAAGATGGGGTAAGGGTTTCATAACCTAGTCAGCACAAAACCCTCACTGATCTCTATAGGATCCATACAATATTTTCTTGCCTTCAGGTATTTTATTATGTAGGATAGATGATTGTGGTAGATGACTTCTGTTTCTAGCTCCATGTATCCAATTAATCCCCTAAACAGGGAAAATATTTTGAATACTGTGTTTGTTAAGGCAAGCATGAGTATGAAGTTAACAGGTTTTCATTTTTGTATTGGTAATGGTGAAAATAAAGTCTGACTAAAATAAAATTGTTTACTGTTTAACTGGTTTACATATCCACTGGAATATCTGTGTTTTAACAAAGGTGTGATGGGTGAACTGTTCTGACACAGTTCTGTCTTTCAGACCATTCTCAGGTGGTTTCATTCTACAGTGGGATCTGGAAGTCTGTGTGCAGGGTTTACAAAAATATAGATCTGCAGCCAATTTAAGTGTTTCCAGACAGCTTGTTTGCCTGGAATAGGTAAGGGTTCATTTTATCTGCTCATTTAGTGTTTACCTATTACCAGTGGACAGGGAGAGAAATGGGGAGAAAGTCCTTGAGTTCTGGAAATGGTTGAGATTTTTCATTTGCTTGTTTTTTTAAATGAAGCAGTCCTTCCACAAGATCAGATGTGTGTAAGTTTTAGAGACAAGTCTCATTTGTAATGATTGATGAAAATGGGTATAAAGGGAAGCACAGTGGAGAAGGCATCTTCCTGCTATGTGGGGGATGCTGCAGCATCTAGGAGAGCAAACAACTGGAATGATAGCAAATGGATAGTGAGAAGGAAGAGGTGGGGAGTGCTGTGGATTTGTCTTCCAAAAAGTTACCATATCTGCTGGTGTGCAAAAGGCAGGAGTTTCTCTAAGTTCCACAGAAAGGGAAGAACGCAGACACTGAATTCAATTCCCTAGAAAAACTAAGATATATCAAACCACATGGACATGAGGCAAAAATATAATTAAAAGCTTTAGCTATAGTTTTGTACAAATAAGTAAGCAAGTAGGTAAAATATACCCTCGGTATTTTAAGAAATGTTTTATGTGCCTTAGAAAAATAAAAAGCCTTTTAAATCCTGACAAGGCCTAAACTCCAGTTCTGTAAGCCTAACTTCAAGACATAATAAAAACATAGTAAGAACATTGTTTGCACTTTATGATAAAAATAAGATAAACCTATTTACATTAAGAAGATGGAGTGTTTGTGTAGAATATTGTTTGCATTTTTATGATGGAACCAGACAAATTCACATATGTGGACAGATAGAAAATAAACATAAATGAACATCACTTTCCTGTGTGTCAAAAGTAAACTTTTTATAGGTGTAGAAAGAAGGTTTTAGAATTGTGTTTACTAATTTATGAATAAAAATCCCCTGTATTGGGGTGACAGCATCCTTGCATTGCTGCTTGCCTGCTGTCTGCAACACTGCTGGCCTGCACCCCATATCTTGCTCCTGCACACTATGGAAAAGAAGAAAAGAAGACCAGGGCTCCTGAGGGACCTCTGCCAAGTAAGACCCTTGGCTTGAAGTCTCCATTGGAGTCTTCTCATCATGGAACCTGATATTATAGACTTTAATAATTTAGGACTCAGCCTTCAGATAGATGCCTGTTCTGCAAACAAACTCCATTAGCAAATGATGATTTGTTTCTGTCTCTTTGAAAGATCATACAATAATAATAATTATTCAAATCTCGTCATATACCCTACCCACAGCAGAGAAAGACATAGGGAAAATGTGTGAGATTTAGATGCCTCTAGATGAGGTAGTGCCTGACTTGAGCCAGGGTGGAAGAGGCTGGCAGGGCTGTTTTTCTGCTACCTGCAGCAGGAGCATGAGGAAGCAGAGCTGTGCAAGCCATTTCAAGCATGTCAGGGCAGAGGCTTGAGCAGAAGGTAACTGAGGGCAGCTGAATGGGGCAGAATGCTGAGGTAGGGGCATTGCAGAGGGAAGCAGTGCAGCCATTCCCCATTTGCTCCTGCAACTGGGCTCTCAATGTTTTGTTTCTCTTCAGCCTTTTGGGTAAAACTGAGTCCTTAATAAAGGCCTGTGTTGCAGGAGGGCTCTCAGACTTCAAGAAGTTCCCCACTGAGTCTCAATAGAGGGATTACATAACTGTGTAAAGGGAAGTGTCCCACCCAGACTGAAGTGTTTGCTACCCGTGTTCCCTTGCACAACACAGTGAGGAATACAGAATGCAGGAGTATGCCAGACCTCTGGTTATGAAGGTGCTGTGGTTTCTCAAGCAACATCTGATCCTGCAAATGGCAATGCCACTAAGCCATGCTATGACCTGGTGTCTGGAAAGCAGACTAGCACTACAGCAGGTTGTGTGCCTTCATAAGAGATGGAGCAAAATATATGAGATAAGCCCAGGCCCTGGCTTCCAGGTACTCTTCATAAAACCCAGATTTGTAGCTGGGCAAGTAGCTGCCTTACTGTTTTTAGATAATAGTTCCTTTGAGTTTCGACAGATGTGTGAGCCACTCCATTGCCAGAAGAGGCATCATTAACCAAAAGCAGTCAACAGTGCCTTCCTCATTGGGTAGAGAGCTGGGTTTGAAATGATGTCTTTCTGTAGCTCCCAATTCTCTTAGCCTGAAGAAGATGGATGAGCTGTAGCCCTGGGAAAAGCAGAGAAATAACCAGAGACTTTGCTGAACGTACTGATTGCTGTAGGGGGAAAGGGGCGTCATGGTAAAGTGAGAAACTACAGATATATATAGAATAAAAACACAAGCACAGGAAAGTGTTTCCTTCAATTGGGAAGACAAGCTGACCAATACTAATTTCCATCACTCCTGCACTGTGTTTCAAAAAGGAGCTTTCAAAAAATGAGATCTTGTCAGTACAGACTACAGACATGTTGACATCTTGGTTATTTTATCTGTGTTGATTTCAGCTTGTGAGGAATTATGTAGCAAACAGCTACACATTTTTATGATACCAGCAGTGGCAAGGTCTGATATGAAGATGATCAAGAAAGGCTGGGGATAATTTTAGAAAGCTGATAGGTGGCATCTCTCTGATATGACATGTATCTCTCATAGGAGTGGTGTGCACAGGCGGACAGACCCCTCTCATGGGGTGAACACAGCTGCTCCAGCAGCTGGGGAGGTGAAAACTCCTCCCTCATATGATACACAAAGCAACAGCTGTCCAGCCTGGCAGGCTAGAAACCTGAAATCCTAGTGGACACAGTACAGAAGTCATAGTGAGACACAGAGGACTGTGAGAAGCAGGAGAAAGCAGGGAGAAAAATCTGGGTTTGAGCTACTGTGGCAGGAGGCAAAACTTGGTTGTCTAAGTCTGAGAAAAGTTTTGAGTCCATGTCCTAGCAGTGAAATAACATGCTGATAATATAAGTGGCAACAGAAATGGGTGTGAAATGTCTACAGCGATAAAAAACAGCATTGGCTTTTGCCCTGAAGGTCGGTAGCTTCATAACTACATTTACGAGCTGAAACATTGCGGATATATTTTTCCATTTGCGGACACTTCCTCTGACTAGAGAGGTGTCTTTCAGCTACTACTGTGCAGCTTGCAAACAGTTCAAAAAAGGGCAGCATTTAGAAGTGCATTGGAAGTAAATGCTTGAGTTCTGTGTCTCTCATTCTGGTCTTAAAAGCATAAAGCACTATCTCACTCTAGAAGAATATGAACAGTGACAAATTTGTGACCATGAAAATGAGATAATGATGCATATAATTCAAGCTTTTTGCATAGGCAGAGCCAGGGCAACCTGTTCTTATTCATTAATATCAGCTCAAGTGGGAGTGCTGCTCTGTTCTGTACAGCTGTTTCTGTAATAGCACCAAGGAAAATAGGTTTACTAATATAAGAATAAGGTGCAGAAAAATAGGTTTAGTAATATAAGAATAATTTAGAAGTTGAATAAAAACTTTTATCATCTGTTATTGTGGACCCAAATAACTGGAAGTTTCCTTAGTACTATTGCTGTTGATTTTCCTTTTTTTGTAAATCTAATTGTATTTTATTTTTCTATGTCCAAGTAAATGTCAAACCATGGAACTGACCAACCCCCCCAAAAAAAAAAACCAAAAGCAAAATCAAAAACAAACAAACAAAAAAACCCCCACCAAAAACAAAAAGAAATAAAAAATAAGAGAAAAAATTGTATAGATGTGTTCTGCTGTACCTCTTTCTCCAACCTGTAAGTTTTCACCTATGGAGCTAGCCTTTCTAGAGAGTACTATACCACAGCATCTGTACATGCTGGGGCTTAAATCTGTTTGCGGGCTGGGTTTGGGGAGCAGAAGGGAATTGGCTAACATGTGATTATTTAGTATTCCACTCTCAGACATGCTTTGAATTGTGGGCCTTCAAGTTGTCCTGCCAGTCACCATCACCACAACTGGTTTAAACCCCATCACTGCAGTTTGATACTGTGTTGTTCCACCACAGGCTGGTCAGGCTGTTGTCCCACAGGGTGACTTCAGCCTTCAGTTATCACAAAGTACAGCAGAGGTGATCTGTGCCTCGGTGAGAGCATGGACCTGAGTATGCACCAGCTCAGCACAGCCCTTCTTGTTCTGGGCTCTGGAAAGTAAATTCATAGAAGGGTTGCACCACCAGTAGCAGGATTACATTAATGTTTCCAGTAGGTACTGAGCATTTTCACTGAGTGTCCATGACAAAAACATACAATCCAGAGAGTTTGCTTAATGAAGCAGTTAGGACTTTCTGCAGGATTTTTTTTCCTCTTTCAAAGACCTCTGCCTTCTGACTGGTGCTCAGCACCCTCTGGCACAGTACCACCTGCTTTTCAGGGGTGTCCCCTTTCCTCTGCAGCCTGTAGGTATCTCTGGCACCTCTGTGGTGCAGTGCCACAGCTTCTGGCAGTTGGTCAGATGGGTTCTGCTTTTCTGATCCCTGATCAGTAGCTATGTTTCTTCTCTTTAGCTGAAGCTAATCAATGGAAAAGTGACCCCTCTCTCTGTTCAGTGGAAGCAGGATGTTGTGTGGCCAGAGATGTGCAGTCTTCCATGGGAGTGACAGAGATTTCACTGCTTCTGCTCTACTGAAGGCTACATCTTGTACAGGAGATATTTTGCCTTTCTTTCCATCAGCTACAAACATGATTTTCATAAATGAACTACTGTCTCCCCAGGAAATACTTAGGTTGAGCTTTGATTACCTTTTCTGTGCTTGGTTGGTTTTGTGGGTTTTTTGGGGTTTTTTGGGTTTTTTGGGGGGTTTTTTTGTTTCTTTGGGTTTTTTTGGGGGGGGGGGCGTTTTGTTTCTTTGTTTGCTT
>VWZN01009575.1:2761-19951 GCA_013396955.1 Regulus satrapa
TGGCACTGGGGGGGGGTCGCGGAGCCGCCGTCCCTGAGGCGTTTAAAACTCGGCGGAACGCGGCACTCGCTGCTCTCATTTACTTCACACGGTGCTGTTGGGTCACGGGTCGGGCTCGAAGGTCTCGGAGCACTTGGCCAATCGCCATGGTTCTGTGATCCTGCCGTCCTGGGGCCGGAGCTCGGCCTGTCCCAGCCGGGCAGCAGCAGGGGATGGAGCTGCCTCGGTGTCCCGGGCTCCTCCCCGGGGAAGGGACCGCCTTCTTCCTCTCCTGGGGGAGAAACATCTCTGCAGCTCCCTGACACGAGTGGGTTGTCAGCAACAGGATGAGGGGAAGCAGCTTCCAAAGTTGCAGTAGGAGAGGTTTAGGTTAGAAATCAGGAGGAAATTTTTTCCCAGAAAGGGCTGTCCAGCGCTGGAAGGAGCTGTCCAGGGACAGTCCAGGTGTTCAAGGACTGACTGGATGTGTCACTCTGTGCTCAGGACTGGGTGATAAGGCGGGGATCTGTCAAAGCTTGAATTTGATGACTCTGGAGGTTTTTTCAACCTAAGTTGAAAACCGAAGTTTCTGTGAGTGTTGAAAGGGGATGGGTAAGGTAGATGCTGCAGGTGGAGCCTGACTGGGCAGCCAGGCTGTTTGAGCCCTGCAGTGACATCCCAGAGCTGTCTGCAGCACGGGGCTCTGTCCGGGAGGGGGCTTGGCCCATCTTTCCGTCCTTAAAGCCACTCACGGAGCAGCGAGGCCCTGGCACTGCCCAGGGCAGCTGTGCCTGCCCCACTCCTGGAAATGGCCAAGGCCGTGTTGGCCGGGGCTGGGCCAGCCTGGGATAGTGGAACCTTCAAGGTTCCTTCCAATCCAAACCGTCCCAGCACTGATTCCTTGAAGTGGGGAGGTCAGGAGCAGGGTGCCTGTGAGGGAGGTGGGGGCTGTGCCTTCCTGTCAGCTGCCAGCTGAGAATCCCCCTTGGATTGAGCCTGGCTTGAGACTCCTGTATTGTTTAACAGGCTCTGGTGCTGATACATCATCGGTGTCCATCTCCTGAGGGAACAGGAGGCTGTGGGGCACTTCTGGTTATTAATAGTTGTTATTAATTTGGAAAATATTCTGTGTCACCCAAAACAATTCTGAGATAAAGATTTTGGGGGCTTGCAGCCCCCGTGCCTCCACCAGAGCAATTCAGAAACATCCCTTCAAATACTGTCCAACCCAGATCTTGTCACGCTGTTTAGTTTAATTTCTTTCCCCACGCCTGGATGAGGCAGATTGGTAAAAGAGCTGCAAAAGACTCTTTTCCTTTTATTGCAACGGGAGAGAGAAGCAGCTAATAAACCTCCCCCTCTGCAGGCTCCCACCAGCTACGATTTGTGATAATGCCTGGCATGCAGGAGAGTCTGGAAAATACCCCCAAACGTTAATTTACACTCAGTGATATTTTCTTTTCTTTTGCTCAGGGTGGTTAATAAAACCTGTTACGACATCCTTAAAGTGCTTAAGAAGCTCTGGGAATAAATGAGAATTTTTCTACGCCTCCCCAAGGCATTTTCATCCCTATCAGTAGTTGTTCGTTCCATTTGAAGGATTGCCAGAGGAGAGAACTTTAAATGGCTGTGCTGCTGCTGTAGCTCCAAATGGGATTTGTGTCCTTTGGATTGTGATTGGATTCTTGATTTGGCTGAACGGAGAAGGCGGTGGGGTGTGGGGTGGGGGGGTCCTTCTCCCCCAGAGGTGTTTTTAAATACATCTTGTCCTTTCTTTAATGTGAAACTGAGAGGCTCTCCCTGCCGTGCTGAGGGAAATGCAGCTCTATCCGAAGGGCGGTTATCTGCTCAGGAAATTCAGGCAGTGGCTGAGTGAAACCGTGACTGATCCCAGGTGCAGGGGCCTGAGCTGCAGATGGGGCAGGCGCTGGGGAGAGCTTGAGCTGGGGTGCTCAGAGTGGATGTGAGTGGAATAGGAATTCTCGTCCGATCACTTCTGCCCTCAGCATTGGGGACTGAGTGAAATCCACCCAAAAAAGAAAAAAAAAAATAGTCTTTGTGTGTTCTTCAGTGCCAGCTTCACCTGAATTCAGCCTATCTTCATGCACATGCTGTGCCCAGCTCCAGGGCCCCAGCACAGGAAAGACATGAACCTGTTGGAGTGAGCCCAGAGGAGGCCATGGGTGTGCTCCAAGGGCTGCTGCCCCTCTGCTGAGGAGACAGAGAGCTGGGGATGTTCAGCCTGGAGGACTGAACACCAGTCTCTGTCCAGGGAGACCTTGGAGGCCTTCCAGTGCCTAAAGGGGCTCCAGGAGAGCTGGAGAAGGACTTTGAGTGAGGGCAAGGAGTGACAGGACAAGGGGGAATGGCTTCCCACTGCCAGAGGGATTGAATATTGGGAAGAAATTCTCCCCTCTGGAGGTGGTGAGGCCCTGGGACAGGTTGCCAGAGAAGCTGTGACTGCCCCATCTCTGAAGGTGTTCAAGGCCAGGTTGGATGGGGCTTGGAGCAGCCTGGGATAGTGGAAGGTATCTCCCTACCCGTGCTAGGGGATGTGGAACAAGAAGATCTTTAGGGTCCCTTCAACCCAGCCCATTGCAGGACTCTGTTAAAGCATCCTGTCCCTGCCACATAGTTCTGTGGAGCTCCCAGCATGCCTTGGAGGTGTTTCTGCCCTTCCCTGTGTGAAGCTGCAGGAGCAGGACAGCGAAACCTGTGGATTTTGTACAGGTGCTTCCCTGGTACCTCCACGCCCTGCCTTGTCAGGCAGGGTTCCAGAGCTTGTTCTGGTTTGCTTGTACACGAGCTCACTTGGAAATCCCACGCTGGTGCTGTGATTTCATGGCAAGCTCAGCACTCTGGTGCCTGCTACACGTAGGCACTGCTGAGAGCAGACAGGCACAGCCTTCCCTGCTCCTGCAGTGTAATCAAACCCTCTGGAGCTCGGGCTGTGTTGTCAGCTTCGTTGTCTGGCATTGCAGTGGGATTCTTTTGGCTTCTGGAAGGAGGAGGTGTAATCCTACTGCTGTGTTTGTCAGGGGTGCTTCCCAGGTCTGAGACCCATCAGTCTCAATCCCTCTGGAGTCCAATTTTTCACGGCAAAAGCCTGGATGATCATCTCAGGAGCTGTTAAGATCAACTCATTTCTTCTTTTAGTGCTCTGAAATGATTCTAGTAGTAGCTGGAGGCGTGCTGAGAGTGATTATCTTGAACCACATCCATGATTCCCAGATGGAAAACAGAGGACAGGGGGATATAATACAATTCTCCTAATTTGCTGCACTGGCCTCACAGGCCAAGTGATTCTACGTCTTTACCCCTTCAGAGGTGATCAGACTGTATAATAAATGTTCATGAACTTTGTTTTCCTCCCAGACCAAGAACCTGGACTTCCGTCGGAAGTGGGACAAGGATGAATATGAGAAACTCGCAGAGAAGCGGCTCACGGAGGAGAGAGAGAAGAAAGATGGTGAGCAGTGTGCTGGCTCCAGGCAAGCTGTGCTGGGTGGGCAGTGAGGCTCCCAAACCCCTGGAACTGGGAGGGAGTGAGCAGTGAATAGTCAGACCCCAGAGGGAAGGAGCTGGCTTGCTCCTGCCCTTTCTCCTTTGTTTGCCACTGACTAGATAGATTTGTTTTTGGCAAAAGAAATTACAGAGAACCTTTCCAGGGGCCGACTCTTCTTTGAAGGAGGAAGGGAATGGTCAGTTGCTGGAAACAAGATCTCAGAATATGGCTCAAGTCAGAGCTGGAGACACCTCAGAGATGTACCTGGTTCTAATGGGAACCAGGAAACAGTGAGGAGGAAATTATACCCTTTACTGATTTAGTAAAGGTGCATTTTCTGCATGGATCAGGAAGTCCATGATATCCAGATAAGGCTGCAGGCCCCCCTGCACAAAGGGGAACATGAAATCCAGCATGTCAAGCTTGACCTTTTGTTTATGTTTTAGGCAAACCAGCTCAGCCCGTCAAAAGGGAACTTCTGCGGCACCGAGACTACAAAGTGGACCTGGAATCCAAGCTGGGGAAAACCATTGTCATCACCAAAACTACCCCTCAGTCAGAGATGGGAGGGTAGGTTGTGGTCTTACTGAAGTCTCAGAGTCGTGCTGGTTATGCTGGGAAGCTGTGACACAGCAGGGACCCCTCACAGGGCGCCAGGAGCTGCTGTCCTTTGTTTGCAGCCTGGGATGGTGGGCCTGCATTTTTCTACACCTAAACTGTGTCTCCTGGGGTAACATATGGAAGAGACCCAGCAGGCTGAGCCCCTTTGGACATTCTTGGTATCAGTGTTGCCCACTGTAGGACCAACAGAGGTAAATCTCTGCTGCCTGCTTGGGTGTCTTTAACCAGGCCTGCTTGCACTGAGAGCAGCACTGCTGCTGATTTGGTTATCTGTGCCCTGGGAAGAGGAGAAACACCCTGATAGCTGTTCTTAGGAATGGTGCTTGGCCCCTGTTTGTGTGTTTCATGTTCCACCAAAGTCTGAAAGGGTTCTCAGCTCACTTTAAGCCATGAAAAGCATGAAAAGAATGTGTTGAGTTTGTGTCAGCCCAGGAGTGAACCTGTGAGTGTCTCACTGGGCAGTGGTGCCAGGGAGATGTGCAGCCCTAATCAGCATCCAGGGGTGGCAGTCCAGCCCTGGCTGGACTTTTGTAGCAGCTCTTAAGATGTGCAGAAAGCTGAGCTGGGCTCATCAGGGAGCTGCACTGTGAGGTGGTAGGGGTGATAGCACTTACCTTGCAGCCAGCTCAGAGGCTGTGGAATGGAAACCTGGGCTGCTGGCCAGCCCTGCCTTGGGGAGGGCAGGCTGTGTCACAAAGTCCATCCCCCCCGGCAGGGTGTGACTGGAAGGGGAAGATGCCGTGGCTGGTATCTTGCAGAGCAGCTCAGAGTTTGGTTCCTGTCATGTCAGAGGGGTGTTGGTATAAGGGTCGGTATCTCCATGGCAGCCCTGTCCATTGGATGTGCCCTTGCTCTTCACTGGGGCCCTCTTGTCTTGGAGAAGTGTCCTGGATCCCCAGGGACGTGCAGATTGTCTCGAATTGCTGCTCTGTGGGTTGAGCTTTGTGGTTCATTTTTGCTGTCTCTCCTGACAGGTATTACTGTAATGTGTGTGACTGTGTGGTGAAAGATTCCATCAACTTCTTGGATCACATCAATGGCAAAAAACGTAAGGACCATTTCTTTGCCTCATTGGAGGGTTGGTTGAGTTGGAGGGACTTCTGTGGTTCACCCTTGTCTGAACACTCAGGGAGCTTAGGAGATCAGGATGTAGAGCTGTGGGAGTGCTTCCCTTATGTCCTGACACCTTCCAGAGTGCTGGACCGATTCCATGGAATAAGGCCAGCAGAATCAGTGACTGGTGTACTCTGGTTGGTGGACATGCTTTCCCCATCCATCATGCCAATGCTGTGAGAAACCCAGGGTCAGAAAATTCTAGAATAGTTTGGGTTGGAAGGGGCCTCAGAGGTCATCTAGTCCACCCCCCAAATCATGGTATCTCCTCTGTAAATTTGGAGAGAAGCTTTCTACAGCACTGAAACTGTAAAGAAGTACTTAGATAAGTTAAAGGTCTGGGACTGGCCCGTTTTTGGATCAGAAACTTCTCTTTGTAGAAGTTGAGTATAAAGCTCAGAACTGGCTGATGCCTGAACTCCAGAGGATGGATCAGGACTATTCCCTCCTTGTTCTGACTGTGGATATTGCTTCTCCTTGGCATGTTCAGAGAGTGGGGAATGTGGAGAAAGTAAAGGAGCAGCAGGACAGACTGACACACTTTGTTCACACGTGTTGTTTCTGTTCACAAAGGTGTTTTTGGCTCCTGTGGAAGTCAGAAAATCACCCTTTACAAAAAGGCAGGGATGTGTGTGCTCTGGACCTGCACAGGAGGTTCAGGAGAAACCTGAGAACTGCTTTTCTGTAGCTCAGAAAAGAAAACAGGAGAGTTTTAAAAACCTGAGAGTTTTTATGAATGGGAGGAAGGTGCTGACGTGCCCTGTTTGATATGTTGGGAGATGAGAAAGAAGCTCATATGAGAGAATTTGGAATCAAAAGCCAATCAAGTCCAAACAGTCCGTGGCTGTGTGCATGGGCACGAGTCGCAGGGTTGAGCTGGGATTGGAAAGTGGCTGCTTGCACAGTACCTTAGTACGAATATGTCTGGGAACTTTTAAACCAGTCAATAAGTCTGGCTCAAACCTGCTCGTTCTTGGCAGCCCTTTTACTAATTCCTGGTGTGTAGTGTAGGCTTCCAAGTGCTGCTGCATCCCTGGGACAAACCTGTGCAGGGCTGCTGGAGTGAACAGGCTGTTTGGATCCACTGGGGAGCAGGGATTGGAGACATTTCTGGGGGTGGCCCCGTCAGCATAGGCTTACCCAGAAGTGAAAAACTGAATCTGCTCTGAAGAGCCATTGAATCAGAGGCCTGACTTTGTATTCTCTGCTTTAGCTAGGAATGTCCTGTGTAATCAGGATCTCTGAGTGCCACTCATGTCTTGTTTAGCATCGCCCACAGCTGAGAGATGCCAGCCTGTCAGTTTTATTCTGGCTCCTTTTTTCAACACTCCAATCCTTTTTTATTCCACTGGTCCAAGATTAAATTTCCTGAAGCATCAAAGCACCAACATGACAAGGAACATCCAAATAAGGAACCTTTAAAGAATGGTCTGTGTTCTTGTTACAAGTAGTGTAACAATTGTTACACTACTTTTTTATTTTGTTGTTGTGGCCACTGCTTGCGTGGGTTATGGTATCCCCCTAAAGCCCAGCCCCCCAACCTAGAGGAAATCCTTAGTCTGGCCCTGGAAGGTGCTTTGAGGGGGTGACAGGCAGGGAGGTGGTGCTGTGCAGTTTAAATTGGGATCAGGGGTGGAGGCTTTGTGCAGAGCACTGAAGTGTTGCTGAACGCTGCTGGTTCCACTCGGGTTCTCCAGACCAGAGGAATCTGGGCATGTCCATGCGGGTGGAGCGTTCCACGCTGGACCAGGTGAAGAAACGCTTCGAGGTGAACAAAAAGAAGATGGAGGAGAAGCAGAAGGATTATGACTTTGAGGAGAGGATGAAGGAACTCCGTGAGGAGGTGAGTCTGGGCAGCAACTGAGGAAGCAAAACTCCCCAGAAACATGTTTAGGGAGGAAATCAACCGTGGTTTCCACTCTCATTCCTCAGAAGTGTTGTCCTTGGTAGCATGGGCTTCTCATCTGCTCCTATGAGTGGAGTTTATTTTTCTGCTTTTGAAGTTTGTATTGCTGTCCCTGGAAACCCTTTTCCCCTCTTTCTGTGTGAGAATAACTTTTGATGTTCTCCACAGAGAACAGCACAAGTCCATTTTTGTCTCCCACTACTTTTGTTGGAACTTGTGTGGTCTGGTAACGGGTCTGTATCTTTGTCCCTTATCTTCCACAGCATTCTAAGGATGGCTGAAATCCCCTTCCACAGGGCACTTGCTTCTGTGTGGCCTCCCTGAGTGTAGAAGGGCTTTGAGAACAGCGTGCTGTGGTGCAAGATGTGTGAGGAGGTGATAAAACACAGCAGATTTCTCTCAAACCGGGGCTTAGGTGTTAGTAAACATGAAAATCAATTATTTGAAGACCCAACTAAGTTCTGACAGCTGAGAAGCTTCTGTGTGTGCTTCTCCTCTATCAGCAGCCACAAAACCCAAGGTTACAAATCAGTGCCTGTTTGAGTCTCCCCTCCCAAGCCCTGAGCTTTGCTTCACTCCAGGAGAGCTCTTGGGGTGCTCCCGGAGCAGCCCCATGCTCCGCTCTCGGGCAGGCTGTGGTGCTGCCGAGCCCCATCTGTTTGGGGATAGGAGGGAGGTGCCCCAGCAGCAAAGGGAGTGCTGTGGGTTGAAAAGCTGCTGCCAGTCAATGGATGGCAAGAAGGAAACAGCAGCAGCTCCTGGTGTAGCTTTCTCCAGGGCATGGCTGTGTTCAGGAGCACAGCAGGCAGTGATGGGAATGGTGGGAGCAGTTGCTAAGTTGGGAGCTGGAGCCACGCTTCAGTGTCACCCAGCAGAAACCTGGCTCTGTTCCAGGGCTCGTGATCCTCACAGAGCAGAACGCTTTGATTAGAGCAGCGCAAACTCTTTGATGCCAAAGCCCCCCTCAAAGCCACTCAGAGCTTCGGCTTCTGTTCCAGTGAGCAGCTGTCGCTCCGCCAGGCCGAGGGCCAGCAGGCATCACAGTCACTGGCACGAAGCATCGGACAAGGGAGAGGCCTCTGCTTTCAATCCAGCTCCTTCTTGTCTCAGCCTTGATTCCAGGCAAAACTTGAGAGGTTTGCTCGGAGGAGAGAGCTTGATAGTGCTTCATTTGGTTATTTGTGTGTGTGGCTGTGCTCTTGGCCTGGGAAATGGGGTGGTCTGCATTCACTGGTGAACTTCCTCCTTGAGGACTGCAGGCCAGGATTTCTGCTCTTTGTTTATTTCCTCAGACACAGCTTGCCTACTGTGGGCAGGATTTTTGTTAATTGTGCAGTACCTGGTGTCTCAAAACTCCTTCAGCTCAGGAGGTGCAAATTGTTTTGCTGTTGTGTCCCTTGCTGCAGGAGGAGAAGGCCAAAGCCTACAAGAAGGAGAAGCAGAGAGAGAAGAAGAGGCGGGCGGAGGAAGATTTGACCTTTGAAGAGGATGATGAAATGGCAGCTGTGATGGGTTTCTCTGGTTTCGGCTCAACCAAAAAGAGCCACTGAGCAGCTCCGGACTCTCCTCTTTCTCTAAACAGCTTGTTTTTACCCAGGGAACTCTGGATAACTCTTCAAAGACTTGAGTGAGGACTTGTATGTAAATCTCCCATAGAAGTTGGCTGGAGGAATTGAAAAGCGATTCCATGCTCTACCTGTGCTGCAGATCAAGCTCTGCCTCTCATTAGCTTCCCTTCTCCTTCTGTGTCCTAGATCTGGCTGCTCAGCTGCTCTGTGGCCGTGTGTGTGCAGGGAAGTGCTCTGTTGGGTACATTTTTTTGTCAATAAAGTGCACATTCTGCACAGGTGGCCTGGTTCAGGATTAATCTAGTTGTCAACCAGGCCCTACTTGTCACCCAAGCTGTGTTTGAGATGCTGGGAGGGGTTCAGTTGCTTTTAGTCTCATAATGAAGGAAATGTGCCGCAGCAAGCAGTGTGAGAGGTGCATCTTTATGGCTTGTGCTGAGCAGAGCTGGTGGCTGCATGGAGTCTGGGTTGCTGAAACTTTCCTGTGTGTTTTATCTGCAAGGGACACTTCCCTCCTTTTCTTTGTGTTTTATCCCATAATTTCAGTATCTTTAAGATAGGGGAGAAATTCCTCCCCATGACTGGTCTAGGATAGAGCCAATGAAAGAAAGGTCTGTACAATTTGCCAGAAATAAATGGAATGTTTTAATGGGCCCTTTGGTGGGGGTTTGATGCCTTCTTTATTTTGAGAGCTTCTGTTTCCCACTGAGAAGAGCTGCTGGTCTCTGCCAGCAGCACAGAGCTGGGGTGACCTCCTGGGAGCCCCAGGGGTGGCAGAGGTGAGGTGTGTGCCCTCCTCGCCTGGCTCAGCTCCCAGCTGCCCTAGGCAGGCCGTTGCCATCATTCTTGGCTTTTTTAAGTAGTTCTGGAGATGGGTGTAAGAATATGGAAGGGGAAGGGAGTTTGGGGCTGAGGACCTTCATTCCCATCAGGCAATCCAAGACAGGCTGGGCTGCTTTCCAGATTTTACCAGCCTTAGTATATTAAGGGCCATTTTTTTCCTGTCTACTGGCTGTCGGTGTCTTTTCACCTCTGCCTTCCCCTAAATCCACTTCATTTCTGCTTTTATTTACCTCAGTCAAACCTTGTGTGACTCATTTCCGTCTGCAGTTAGGATTTATATTTTGCATGGCTGGGTTTTCGTAGCTCTGTCTCGCTCTCCTCTCTCTTTTTATGTATATTGATGAAATCCTTGCGCTTGCCCTTCTCCGCGCTCGTATGAAATTTCCAGCCTGGGGAAGGCTGCAGTGTTTAGCCTGCTCTTTCTAATACATCTAGAACAAATCCTGTAATGTTGTGCTGCTGTTTTAATTCCTTAATCTTAGCCTGCTGACAGCTTCATTGCCTCAGGTCTTTCCGCTTCAATTCAGATTATAATCCCCGTTGAAGATGCTATTGAAATGATATATAGCCAGTCAGATACAGCTGTCCTTGGAGGTTTGACCCTTTTAACTTGGCAATCCTTTGACTTTGGCTCTCTGAGCACACGGGCTGGGAGGGCGACTTTCATTCCAGCCACGTTCCTAGCGCTGTTCAGGCTGCAGCACGTGGCTCTGGCTGAATGGGAGAGCGGAGACGCTCGCGCCTCTGTGCCCTCCGGGATGCGAAAGGGATGCTGCCGTGGTTTCATACACATTAAAAGTTTAGGATGTTTCAGAGAAGATTTAGCAGCAGCCATTTTCTTCCAGCCACCAGCTTTGCAGCCCCTCAATGCAGCCGTTCAGCTGACGCTGCTGAGAAGGGGACAGAGGCTGCCCCGCGCCCCCCATCTTTTCCAGCTTGTGACCTTGGAGCCAGTGGCTGCTGTCTTGGTTTTCCCACGGTGTATCCTGATCTTCTTGTCCATCCTGGCTCACCCAAGGGGCGAGGTGTGAAATGGGCAGCCCCACAGAAACCTTCCCGGGGTGGTGTGAGGTTTGCACTGCCTCCTGCCACCGGGCCCTGCCTGTCCCTGCTCCTGGGCCCTGCAAGACGGGGAGGAAATCCCTCCACAGTGCAGTGCTTTCAATAATGAGATGCCTCTTTGGTGTAAAGCCTGTCATCCCCAAGCCCATCCCGAGGCCACCTGCACCCTGGGGGCCGAAGCCCCAGCCCCAGCTCCCCGTGCTGGGGCTGCTGGCGCCGGGGGAGCGCAGCTCTTTGTCTCGGCAGCTTGCTGGGAGCAGTGGTGTGTGCGGCAGCAGATACAAGCTCCTGCTGGATTCCCAGCAGCGGGAGCTGCCTCTAGCCAAGGATGAAAAGCTGGTTTCATGGGAGGAAATAATATTTAGAGAAGAGACAGATAACATTCCCTGTACCAGCCGTGTTAACCCTTTGCTCCCACCGCTGCTTACTGAGGTGTTAACCCTTGGCTCTCAGCCCCCAGTGCTGGAGCAGTGATTCTCCATGACTCCTTGTTAGCATTAGCCATTTCCATGTTGAATTTAAGGTGCTGGATGTGCCCATATGGGTCAGGACTTGGGGTAATACTTAGAGAGAGAGAGAGAGAAGGCCCAGTGCTGCAGCTCCCTTTCTTCTTACCCTCACTAGTGGACAAGGCCAGGGTGCTCTGTTCCTACTGGTTCTCATGAGCTGTTCCATGAGTTAAAATTGGGATCTGGTGGAGTAAGGAGAGAAGCTTTGCATGGTATGCTCATCCAGCCTGGGATGTCCTGCCTGCTCTCGGTGTGAAAGTGCTTGGAGGTGCCTGGAGCCAGCTTGGTGCCTGTTCCCAGTGCCTGGGCAGAAGCACAAGTTCCTCGTGACCTTGGTTTGGAGGATCTGGAGGAAGGCTAGGGACTGTGCTCAGCTTGAGCTGGCCTCCCTCGTCTCCATTCCACTAAATATTGATGGCAGTGTTTGGAGAAGTACCGGAGCGTCACAGCAGACCCCAGGAAAAAACTAAATCTGTCTTGCCACCTCCACTTCCTCTCTCCCAGACATCTTCCCTGACCTCATCCTGGGATGAAGGGCTGAGGCCTCATGGAGGGGCTGAGCACGAATACCCAGCTGCTCTTCTTTCTTTCCTTCCTGGGCACCCTGGAAGGCTTCTGGGCGCTTCCTCACCCTTGCCCTCTCCTGCTGATCCCCCTTCCCCTCAGTCTCTACGCATCCTGCTTGGAACTAGATGAGCAGCAGCAGCATTCCCACCATCCCAGTAAAGTGACTGGCACCGGGGACATGAAGTGATTCTGGAGAAGAGGTCCCAGCCTGGCCCTGTGTGTTACCCTGTCTGGGCAAGCTGAATCATTCCCTGTGACTTTATTAGCAGAAAGACCTGGTTTTTCAGCAATTTACACCAGTTTAACATCCTGAAAGATTTAAGCACTTGGCAGGAGCTCCAGTCCTCCCACTGCTCAGGCCACAAGCTACTGCTGCCCCAGTTAGGCAGGCATTCCTGCCATTTGCTGGTGTTAAAGCTAAACAACATCCATAGAAAATATCCCTGGAAATCCTCCCTCCTGCCTGGCTTTGACCTGGTACAGTGGTGCTGGGAGTCTGTGCCACCAATCCCTGCTCTATCGAGGCTCCTGGGTCCCCCAGGCTCCCATCAGTCCCATCAGGGCTGTGGCACCATCCCACACAACT
The DNA here is from genome assembly GCA_013396955.1 of Regulus satrapa. NCBI lineage: Eukaryota > Metazoa > Chordata > Aves > Passeriformes > Regulidae > Regulus > Regulus satrapa. Next base: position 15,021 of record VWZN01009575.1, read on the forward strand.
CCAGAGCCAGTATTCCTGCCCCCTCCCGGCTCCGTGGCGACCTTGTGCACTGAAAGCCACCTGGATCAGTCAGTGCTTGGCCCAGTCTGTATCCTGTCCTGCCTTCCTGGTCTGGGGACAACAAGGTGTCCCCAGGGGAGAACCTGATCTGTGCCAGGGCAAAGGTTCAGCCCCTGATTAGAGCTGGGGTTGCTGCACTATTCCAGGAGGAATCACAGGATCCTGGAATGGTTTGGGCTGGAAGGGACCTTGAAGATCAGCCAGTTCCAACCCCTGACGTGGCAGCGACACCTTCCACCAGACCAGGTTGCTCCAAGCCCCATCCAGCCTGGCCTTGAACACTTCCAGGGATGAAACAGCCACAGCTTCTCTGGGCTGTGTTTGAGGAAGGGGTGGGAGGCAGGTGAAGAATTATAGGGCAAGGTGTAGATTTACAGAGGGGAGAATCCCTGGGCTGGGAGGTATTTGCTTCCCATCTGGAGCTTGGATGGGAAACTTGGATGCCAGCTTTTGCAAAAAGGATCAAGCTGGGAGCCAGGGACACCCACAGTGAAGTGGTACTTGGCCTGGAGACCTTACCATCGTGGGCCATACTCCACACACTCAATTTCTGGGGCTGAGCCAGCTCAGGCTGTAGATGGGGCCAAGAGGGAACGAGCAGGGCTCTTGAGTGTTCCAAACTGGGAGGAAGGAGACAGCCTCAGTGCCTCCCACATCCCTGTCAGGTCTGCTGCCCCGTCCAGGTTGGAGGGCTGCTGGATGGATGCTTTCTGCTGGGTTCGGTGTGGGGCTCCTGAGCACAAGGGAGGTTTTGCTCTGTCGTAAGTGAAGTACAAAACCATCACCAGCCAGAGAACAAACAGCTCCAGGCTGGAGAGGGAGCAGGGAGAGGGAGATGGGGAGGAGCAGGGGGAGCATGGGGACAGGCCATCCGCAGGAGGTTTTTCAGGGACTTGTGATCTCAGAGCAAATTTCTGCTGTTGGCTGCACACCAGTGGCACCATTTCACCAACTCATGCGTGCCTCCCCATCGCCAGCTCCGCAGCGCTGAGCGCCTCGGGGGGGTCAGGGCCGCTCTGCGGAGGGCTGCGGGAATATGGTCCCTGCTCGGAGAGCGTGTGATCTGCCAGGCAGCCGGGGAGCCCCGGGGACACTGCCATGCCTTTGTTCCTCCTTCTCTTTCTTTTCCACCTTCAGATTTTTTTTTTCCCTCAGCTTCCAGCTGCGTATGCAGCACTCCCCCCCTCTTTCCACCCACAGTTCCTGTCTTGATTTTTCTTCCCCTCTACAAATATGTGTTCCTTAGGCTCCTTCTCCTCCCTGCCCAGCTCCCCCCATCAGTGTTGCCTTCCCAAACTTCTTTTTTTTTCCCCTTCTCTCTGTTTTCCCACAGGCCCACTTCATTCCTTCCCCTTCCTGCTTCTCTCCCCTTCCCTCCAGCCTCTCGGGCTCCGTTCACTCACTCCGTCTCCCCTTCTCTGACAGTTTGGGGGAAATCTGTCTGTGTCAACACACAAATTCCATTATTTATTGGCTGAGTGGAGCAGGGTCCTACACTCGTCTGTAATTGTCTCCAGATCAAAGCGGCTGCTGATGGCAGCTTTGCCTTCTTGCAGCAGAACACCACCCCCAGCTCCAGCTCCCCATCCTCCCGGGGGAGTCGGGTGCGTGTGCGTTGACACCCTCGATGACTGATCTCTCAGACAGAGAGGAAAGAAGTAGGGCTGGTGGGGGAGAAAAGGGAGGCCTGGAGGATCTGCAAAGCTCCCCGGAGGAGGTGAGGATGGTGGGGTGTGTCAGGGAGACACGGTCCCCGGCCCATGCCAGGGAAAGTGGGAGGGTAGAGGTGGTCCCTATCCTGGGAATGGAGAGAGAGAAATGAAGTGAAAGAAGGGACAGGGAAGCAGGAAACATCCTCATACCTGTCCTGGACTGGAAGAATTAGAATGTTAGAAATGAGGATAAAGGAGATCATGCCTTTTCATGCCTTTCCCTTCTGAAATCACCAACCTATCCCAGGGATGGAGGGTTTCAACATGACCTGCAAGCACACAGTTTTTGTTTGGGTGTTGATGCAAGATGGCTGTGGGGAGAGAAAACATCCACGCTGACTTCTGCCCTTTGGCCTCCTCACTGGGGTCCCAGCTTCAACATGAGTGGAAGACCTGCAGTGGTTTCTCTGCTGGAGGTGGTGGGATCAATCCGAACCACTCTTCCCAGGCCCAATATTCCCACTTTATCACGATGCACTGGGAAACTTGGGAATCTTTGTTCTTGGGATCTTGGGAATTTTGTTCCACATGGATCTGCAGACACCAAAATGCATAGACTATATCAAAGGTTCTGACAGCTTGGTCCCCTCTCACCATCCAATACATGAAGCTGTCAGGCTCAAGCCATGGCTCTGCATTCCTTCTAACTGGTAACACCTCTCTGGCCCTACCATCGTTTCTCCTCTGGGTTCTTTCTCCACAGAGTTCAGGCAGTTTCACTTACACTTCTCCCTGTAAGGTGTTGTTCCAAGCCTTAAATCAGATTTTTAACCTTTCAGAACTTCAGGCACAAGCATTGTGCAAAATAATCCAACTCCAGTCACACTGGTGCCTGACAGAGGAGACGTGTCACCTCCTTTCTCACAAAGCTTCTGCTCTTCCCCCAGGCAACTATCACACTGTTGCCCACCTTTCTTTCCTGCTCACTGTTCCTTCATCCTTCCCTGCAGAAAGGAGACATTCCCTCAGAAAATTTTAGGGACACCCTCTAAGAGGATGTCCACAGCAAAATGAGTAGTCCCAGCTCTCAGGATAATGGAGGCACAGCCCTTCTTTTGTTTTGGGTCCCAAGTCTCGTTTCAAGTGGAACAAGTCACCACCCATGAGAGCAGCTCCTTTGGCAGCTTGGGTTTGCAAGAAATTCTCCTCCTCCAGAGCCAAAATTCCCGTCCTCCAGAGCAGAAGGGGAGACTTGGCTTCCTGCGCTGCCATTGGAGTCTGTGTCCTACAGGGAGTCAGAACTGACTCCCTCAAAGGCTGAGCAGGACTGGGCCCCATCTCCCAAAAATGCTCAAAAGGAGATGACAGCTACAGAGGGTCCACTCAGAGCTGAACCTGTTTCAGCTTCCATCTGTCCCAGGCGAAGGGACTGGGGGAGTTGTGCCTTTGTGTGGCTGGCCAAGAGACTCAAGTGCCTTCTACCAGGAGCGAGCCTTGACTTGGTCACCTCACCTACAAAGCCCCTGGAACTTCATGAACGTGTCATGCCTGGTGCTAAAGTTCTTCCTGCACCACTGCAGAGGAAGAGTAGGGTGGTAACCAACTCCAGCACCTTGCAGAGCAAAGCCCATGGACAAGAACTTCCAGCAGGAACAGAGTCCCGGCATCCTTCATTGCTCCATCAACCCCTGGGCAGGTGCCTGTGAAGAGAAGTGGCTCCTGACAAACCTGGAAGTGGTCTGGAAGTCTGGGCTCTCTGGGCAGCTTTTTCCCTTGCCTTGGTGACCTACTCACCTCTGCTCAGTGACTGGGACTTTCCAGGTTCACAAGGGGTTTTGTTTTTTTTTTTTTTCTGTCGGGACATCTGGAGGACCTTGAGGCAATCCTACTCAGAGCTAGATTTGCCAGCTCAGGAGGATCTCCAGGATGAAAATCCCTGCCCCAGTCTGGTCCCTGTGACACCCTCATGGTGAAGATTTTTTCCTTAATAAGAATTTCCTTTCTCCAGCTCATGCCCCTTCTTTCTCATCCTCACCCTGTGCACCTCTGACAGGAGAGAGGCATGTGTCATATCTTGCATCCCAACACACAGGGGCAGACAGAGTGCCCACCAGCTCTGATAAACACACCAAGACAGCCACCATGCCCTTCAGGGCATGGGTTTTCTTCCCAAGGGAAGGCAGGGAACCAAAGCTTTGGAGCGGAAGGAGGACTGGTCAGGGCATCCTGCTGCAGAGAGCATTGTGGCTTCCCAGATCAAATCCCTAGCACCTGACCCTACAAAAGCAACCCTGGAGTGACTTCCAGCTGCAGGGCTAGGGCTGCTCTCATTCCCACCAGGAGACCCCCTCCTTCCTCTGTATTTGCCCTCTTGGGCACGACAAACTATAACTGCTCCTGCTTGGAGCGAGAAGGGACCAGCGAAGCCACATGCACGGCTGGGCAGACGGGTGCCCTGGGGAGCTGGGGGAAGGGCTGTGTGCTCTGGCAGGGACAGTGTTTCTTGCAGCCCCTTCTGCTGCCCCAGAATGCAGCAGGCAGGAAAATGGAGTGGCGGCTGGGCAAGGTTTAGTGCCCACAGGCAGCTGAGTGATGGTCCCCCCCAGTCCTTTGCTCTCTGCATGACTTTTCCAAGGCAGCTCAACCTGCGGCGTCTCCTGCGACATCCCACCCTGATCTCTCTGGCTGGCCTTGCCAAGGCACATCAGCGCTGACCTGCGGCAACTGGCTGCCCACCCGCCTGTGCCAAGGCATCTCAGAGAGACATAACCCCTCTAGCTTCCAGCATTTTCCAAAAACAAGCTCCTAGCCGCGTGCCGATTCCCTACCCCGAGAGAACAGGGCTGGCAGCTGAATGCTCTTCTGCACCACAAGAGGGGCCTTAAAATCTACAGGGCAGGAAATGGGGTGGTAGCGTTGCCCTGTCCCCATTCCATCCCCCCCGTCCTGCTGCTCACTCCCCCTCCTCTGCTCTGTTTCCCCAAAACAGGCTTTTCTTTGGAGTCCTCACCCCTCTGCAGCACCCCCAGCCTGAGCCGCTCCCTTCAGGAAAGGGATCCTTGGAACAAGTCTGTTCTCCCTAACCCCTCCCACCCCCCCACCCCGTTCGACCTTGGTCCCCTGGAATCGTGGGGTCTGGGAGAGGAGCTAGAGGAGACTACAGGGCCTGGGGAGATGAGGAAAAGGAAAAGGATGGGACTATTCTGTGATCTCCCTTAG
>VWZN01009581.1:3045-15285 GCA_013396955.1 Regulus satrapa
TCTTAATATTATTCTGAAAGTACACCACAGACATGGTAGTTTGCATGGTTTAGCTCTGCATGAGAAACTGTAGGCTCTTTGATTCTGCTACATAAAACAAACCATATGTTAGAGAAGGTAGTAAGAAAGGAAGGGAAGGCACCATAGAAAGCAGGCCAGACTGGCTCAGAACTGTGCATTCCCTGAAAGACTTGCATCGGAAATGACAGGAAAGCATACATTAATCTTCAAAACTCTCTCACTATGAGGTCTAAAAAGCAAATTATTCTGTCTCAAAATAACATAATTTAAAGTCTAAAAGAAGTAGATTTCATAGATTATCAACCACAAATATTTATATATACATAAGTCTGGTCTGCCAAAATATAATGAAAATTGTATACGATGAAAAACATTTTATAGGTAGACAAAATTAGTGTTGTGGTGCCATAATTGCCTTTTATGGCAGTGGAAGGGCTGTTTAGGTAATTGGCAGTAAGGACTAAATACCCAATCGTCCTAAGCNCTCCTTTTCTTCTTAATATTATTCTGAAAGTACACCACAGACATGGTAGTTTGCATGGTTTAGCTCTGCATGAGAAACTGTAGGCTCTTTGATTCTGCTACATAAAACAAACCATATGTTAGAGAAAGTAGTAAGAAAGGAAGGGAAGGCACCATAGAAAGCAGGCCAGACTGGCTCAGAACTGTGCATTCCCTGAAAGACTTGCATCGGAAATGACAGGAAAGCATACATTAATCTTCAAAACTCTCTCACTATGAGGTCTAAAAAGCAACTTATTCTGTCTCAAAATAACATAATTTAAAGTCTAAAAGAAGTAGATTTCATAGATTATCAACCACAAATATTTATATATACATAAGTCTGGTCTGCCAAAATATAATGAAAATTGTATACGATGAAAAACATTTTATAGGTAGACAAAATTAGTGTTGTGGTGCCATAATTGCCTTTTATGGCAGTGGAAGGGCTGTTTAGGTAATTGGCAGTAAGGACTAAATACCCAATCGTCCTAAGCTAAAAACAAATTGTTGAAAGAGAAGTGCCTCAGTGGATACTGCCTATGCCAGTAACATTTGCTAAAATATTAAAATAATCTTTGGCAGACAGAAAGATCATCTAATGGAAAGCCTCTTTGGATGGAATACCAGAGCTGCAATTCATATTTTGAATAAGAATTAGAAATGAATTTTCATTCTGAAGCATTAGGCTCTAGGTATTTAGCTAGAAAATACCAAATGTTCTGTTCCTTGACATCAATACCTTTGTATTATTTAGATTTACTTATATTGACTGTCACTTTAATAACCAGTAACTTTAAAATAGCCAAATTGTTAAAACTAAGGAAAAAATTCTGTTTTTCTAGTGATGGGTAAATAAGAATCAGGACACCAAATATAAGAACCACACTGGCCTTTGCAAGTGGAAGATATTTAAGTCACAGAATTACAGAACAAGACAGGTTAGAAGGGATCTCAGATCTTCTGGTCTAACCTTTCACAGGAAATGGAGTCTAGATGAGATCATCTTGAAAATCTTTTTTATTGGGGACTCTTCCATGTTCCTAGGGATGTTGTTGCAGGGGATGACAGTTATCACAAAAAAAAAAAAAAATTGAGATGAAAACCTCTCCCTTTGCCTTGCTTTCTCCTCTGTCCTCTTTGTAGCTGTTCTTTACATTCTAAGATACTGTGATGAGGTGACCCCAAACTTTCTCCTCTCCAGGGTGATGAGATGTAGCTCTTTCAGTCCTTCCTCAGAGGGCAGGTTTTCCAGCCTCTTCATGGACTCCTTTGGACCCTTTCCAGTCTGTCCATGTCTGTCTTGAATTGCAGGGACCAGGACTGGATGCTAAACTCCCAGTGTGGCACAACAAGTAGAGTGGGAACATAAAGTCGGAAAATTTAGAAATTTTACATCATCACTCCAGAGGAGAGAACTGGGACATAAAATGCATAGAGTTCAGTATAGAGGTGGACAAATCCACAGATCCTAACTTCCTGCCTTTTTTGTCAAAGTCAGAGGGTCCACAAACAGACTTAATTGAACGGTAATCAAAACACATTCTTTTTCATATATAGGACAACTCCTACTCAGTGTAGTTTGAATTAACCTGTTCATCAAGATGCATCTTCACAGTGCAGGGAAGCAAAGACATCTCAGAGGTGCCTTCATGACAGACACAAATAGATTATCTGTGTTGTTTAACACACAATTTATAGTTGCTTGATTTGCTTATAAATTTTAAGACTTTAAAAAATATGTTATACTTTACCAGTAAGAGTAAAATTAATTATCCATTGCATCTTTTTATGAAATGCAAATTTCTAATTTGGACTTGGGCATGTTAGGGCTTTTTTATTACTATCTCTTGTTTTTACTGGCTTTATAATGCTGCCATTCACCAAACTTGGAAATTATCACAACAATCTAAACTTTCACATAGTAAAAATATTTATGCCCTGAGGCACAAAATATTTTGTCATTTGTTCAAAATCTCATTTAAATGATAAATATGATCAGCATTTAATCATTTCTTTAGAAAATAACATTAAGACATGCCAAATTTTCAATGAACTTATTCATACTGATTCTAATAAGCTGAACAACTTGTTTTGGCTGCAGCTATCTTTTTTTCCATATGGAAGTGCTTCTACTAGCTTTCTTCCAGATTATGTGGTTGAGAGGAGGATGTGGAGAAAAGTCCTATGCTGTTTTTTTTGTGGCACAAATTCATTTTGAGGACTGAAACATGCAATGTAAATTGCTCTCAGTAATCCTGCACCCTGAGGGCATGTTTTGGCACTATCACAACCAAATGTATACCTTAACAATCTGTGTCGAAATTCATGATGTATTATAACAGGTTTAAGGGTGCAGACAGTTTACACTAAGCATGTGTCTGCAGAGACAGCATGTGCCTTCTCCTAGGTGCACTGCACTGCTGCCTCTTCAGTGCCATGCACACAGGCAATTTTAGCATGTTTAGGGTGGAAGACAAAGGTGATACTACAGCAAAGAGATCACACAGAGCAGTGCAGTGAAAAGAGAAAATTACTATCAAAGAAAGAAAAATCTTGTTTTCTAATTACCTAAATGAAGAGGAAAAAATAGCTTTAGTATTAAGTAAAAATAAAATTATTGCGAAGGTAATATCGTAAGCAGAATTTAACTCCTTCTAGGGCTCAGCTCTGGGAAAAGAATATTCCTTACTTCTCCATAGCTTTAAATACAAATTTCTGCAATCCATTTTGTACTAAGCCAATGATATTATTGTGCACTCAGCTGTTAGCCTGAATGAGCACCGTGCTACTGTCTCTCCTCTCACCTTCCCTCCATGATATTGGTCCTCCCTTCACAGACTCAATGCATGATAGAGAAATTAGGACAGGAAATTTCCACCAAGAAAAAAAAAAAAAAAGTTGAGCAAAGATTTTCCTGTCCTATGTGACAATATTTGCACAGACTTCAGAAGAAATTGAGATTTGAGTTGATAAGACAAAAGGTAAATAATTAGCTTCCATAACCATCCTGGAATATGACATTAATGAGTCACTTTCTTTTCTCTTCTTTAGATTTTAAATTACCAACTGCCACACTCTAGGGAGCAGAATAAGCATCAGTAAATGAAGAAGATCATCTGGAAAAGGCCAATGCTGAATGTAATAAATCTTTGTGGAACAGAGATCTGTAAGGATTAGAACATCTTCCAGATGACTATGCTATATCTGGTATGCACGAATTTCTGACACATACATGGCAAAACTAGTTGTGGAACTAGATAAGTGAACAAAGCAATGAAAAAGGGAAAATAATTTCCTAAATGTCCCAAGGTGTCTCAACAGATATTCTCATTGTGAATATAGTTATCTCAATGTATGGAATCATCCAGATTACGCTGTATAATTGTTTTAATACAAATGAATACAAAAAATGAAGTAATTTTCAGAAATGAAACAGACTTATTAAAACTTTATATGTATTGATCCACAAAATGGAATATGAAAGAAACAGGAAAAATTAATAACAGACACAAACCCCAGTCTACTGAAGAGATAAACTTTAACAGACAAGAAAAAAAAACAAAGGGGAAAAAAAAAAGGACAAACCACCCTTGCTAAACATTAAATCTTTTAAGTATTTTTCATATGCATCACATCAAATTATGCTTAACAGAATAGTCTTCATATGTGTATATGGAACAGAAATAGCTCTGTAACTAATGGTGGTAGAAGTGCAAAATCTTCAAAGACTGAGAACAATTTCTTAAGCATTGGAATGTTAACAAAATTTTATCTGAGCTATTTTGAGTTATTTTCAGATCTGTAACACTGATCAGGAAACCTCTGAAGAGCAGCCTCTCTTGTGAGAAGGTCATACTCTGTCTTTGGTCAGCTAAAAACACTGGGATGGTTTTTCAAATGTCTGAATCGCTGTCCTGAACTCATGAACCTGGAAAGGTCAATGGAAAAAACTCTCCTGTTGATGTATGTAGGAGGGACTGAGACCTTGTAGCAAATATTTTAGAAAAGTTCTACACATTGTGAGAATGTTTTAAAAGTGTTTTTGGCACTCTATAGCATTGGCCTTGTCTCTTGAGTCATTTTCCAAAGATACAAGAGGCACAGAACTTTTCACTTGATGTAGGTCCCCGTCTACTGAAAGCTGGACAGGGTTTTACCAATTTTCAAGCAGGGTAAGGATGACTTTGGAAACTACAGGCCTGACAGTCTCACTTCAACAACTGGTAAAATTATGGGAGATATTGAAAAACACCTGAAGGACAACGCAGTTTTCAGCCACAGCCAGCACAGCTTCATTAAGGGAAAGTCCTGCTTGTCAAATCTGATTTTCTTTTACAGCAACTCACCTGGATAACCCATGTAGCTGATCTAGGACAGCCACTAGATATATTCATTCTGGATTTCAGTAAAGATGTTGAAGCGGTCTCTCACAGTATGTTTTTGGATAAAGTGTCCAGCACACAGCTGGATAAGCACATCATGTGATAGGTGAACAACTGGTTTGCATCTCAGATGCAAAGGGTTATAGTGAAGGGGGTGACATAGACTGGCAACCTGTCACTAGTGGGGCTCTGCAGGGCTCTATCTCAGGCCCTCTGCTCTTCAACATCATTAATGGCCTGGATGCAGGACTCGAAAGGATGCTAAGTTTGCAGGTACTAAATTGGGAGGACCTATTGACTGACTCAAAGGCAGAAAACCCCTGCAGTGAGCCCTAAACAAATTACAGGGCTGGGTAATCACCCATCATATGAAATTTAACAATCAACTGCCACATTCTGCATTTGGAATGGAACAACCCTGGATGTACATAAAGACTGGGGAATGAAATTCCGGAAGGCAGTGCCATGGCAAAGGACCTGCTGGTTCTGGTCCTGGCAAGTTGAACATGAGCCAGCAGTGTCCTGGCAGTCAGGAGGGCCAACCCTGTCCTGGGGTGCATCAGGCACAGCATCACCAGTTGGGCAAGGGTGGGAGGGGAGGGGGCGGGGGGGAAGTTCCACTCTTCTCTGCTCACCTTGAGTCCTGTGTTCTTTTCCCTTTGTCTTTAAGGTCAGAAAAATGTGTTGGTCTATAGTGTTTGTGCAAGAAAGTACATGCACCAGAACCCACAAGTAAATGAATTATTTAGGAAAATTTTTTTTTGCTAATATCATGATCAAATATACTAAGTTCCTGAAGCCATTTCTCTATCAACATTTCTCTGTTTCCTTTTAAAACCTTTCATTCAGTAAAACATGGGATAAATTTCATGTAGGGAACTTGGCAAATACGTAAGTATTATATGTCATTTTATGGCATAGGTCCTACTTTCTTCAAATAGGATGTCAGACACAGCTTAGAGTGTATGAGCTGAGCTGTCTGCAGCTATGATACAGAAGCAGATTCAGACAGAACATGCACAGCTGAACCAATATGTATTTCCAATCCAGCAGAGCTGTGGCTAAATGCCAAAGAAGCAAATAACATCAAAGCATTTTACAAGTGTACTGAGGTGAATGATAATGATTTACCACAGTGTTTTTCCCATTATAGTCCGGGAGACATCCCAGTCTCTACAAGCAGCAGGAATCAGCAAGCCCAAGAAACACCTCGGGAGGTGGTGCCTCCTGTTGACTATTTTGGAATGGGTTGTGCTGGTGACAGACATGTCAGAGGTGACCTGTTATGGGTTAACCCTAGCAGGCATCTAAGGACCACACAGCTGCTTGCTCACTCTTCCCAAGAGTGATGGAGAGAGACTTGGCAGGGCAAAAGTAGAAAATTAATGGATTGAGATAAGGGCAGTTTCATAGGAACAGCAAAAGCCATGCATGCAAGCAAAGCAAAGCAAGGAATTAATTCATTGCATCCCATGTCCAGGCAGGTGTTCAGCCATTTCTCAGAAAGCAGAACTCCAGGAAATGGAACCACCACTTGAAAAAACAAACACCACCACTTCAAATGTTCTTCCTTGTTTCTGCCAAATTCTATTGTGCATCATGTAATAAACTACAGAATGTCCTTTTGGTGACTTGGGGTCAGTGGTCCTGGCTTGTCCCCTCCCAAATTCTTGTGCACTCCCAGTCTACTCACTAGCAGGGAAGTATGAGAAACACAAAAGACCTGGGTGCTGTGCAAGGGCTGCTCAACAAAAGCTAAAACATCCCCATCTTATCTACTCTGTTTTGGTCACAAATGCAAAGCACAGCACTATATGATCTATTACAAGTAAAATTGAAACTAATTTACTAAAACTTAGTAAATTAACTTGACATATTTAATTAAACTTTATCCTAGCCCAAACCAGCACATATCCCCAGTTTTCAAAGGTAATGCACCCACAAGAGTTTTCTTGTGGGTCTAACTAAAGGCAAAAAGATCACTTGCCACCTACAGTTTCAAGTAAAGCAAATTTTTGACAATTTTATTTATTGCAAATATATATATATATATATATATATTTGGACTGGGTCTTGAGAAGCCAAAAAATCCCAAAACCAACAGCAAAAGGAAACAAGCATTTATACATTTAGTGAAAACACCTTCACTACCTCTTTCCCTGTCTCAACTTCATTACCATGCTCAGCTTATCTCCAAGTATCTCTCCTCCCCATGCATAGTCTCAGCCTCACTTTTTTGTTGTAGGCACCTGTCTTCCTTCCCTTGATCCCACCACAGGTTACACTCAGTCCCTTCAGCAAGACAGTGAGCAGTGTGTACAATCAGGACATAGCAGTTCCATTCTGCTGCTGCTTCCATCCCACTTTTTTCTGATGCTTCAGTGTGGGTCCTGCACAGTCTGCATTCCCTTCAGGGTGTTCTGTGTTCTGGTGCGTCTCAGTCCCTTTGGGGAAATATTTGTGCCAAAAGCTTGGATGATGGACTCTTCTTGAAATGGGTCTCTTGCAGAGCTGTCTGGAGCCAGTTGTGTCCAGCACATTCTCTCTTACAGCAACCTGCCCTGAAATCCTTACTCCCTCCCAAAACCTTGCCAGCTACATCCACTACAGTTGTGTGTCACAATGCTATGTTGTTTGTCCATTCCTGTTTGCTGGTTTCCTTTATCCCTAATAGATAGGAGAAAGAGAAAAGCTCTTCAACAAGTCTGAACCCTATCAGGGTTCCCTATCAGGAATTGGACAGTCCAGAATTATGAATATTCATTTTCCTAATTTCCAAATGCAATAGCCATGTATGGAAATTTCACCTAGAAATCCAAGTGTTCTTGTAGGGAAAATTCCAACCCATCTGACATATCACTGTATTTTCTTATATCTTTAACCTGTCATAACTACAATAAAAACCAATTTTCTCTGAAGGTTTCAAGGCTTCCCTGCACCATTACTCTAATGCTGTAAAAATCTGCTTAGTTTCACTATTGGCATTATCATAAACAATGTCACATCTCAAAGCATTCCAAGTTCAAATCTGGGACTTTTAAGAATGTTCTCATAACATGAAGTAATGCAAGAAGTCTTCCAAAATCCCCTAAATTTAACAAGCTGAACCACAACTATCCATATCTCTGGACTTTTAGATTCTGCCACCAATAAAAGCCTATTTCTCTAACATTTCTGATGATGATTCTTGGTTTGAATATATTTATAAACTGATAGTGATTTGCAATGCCCTGTATGCATTTATGTATTAAAATCCTATCTTTTAGGAGAATATACTTCTATTGTAATGTAGGCAAATGTGAATCAAAATCTTTAAGGGCAATGAATACAATTCCCAATCAAAGACACAATACATCTTATTGATTCAAAATATTAGCAATGTCACACTCTGCATTTTCCTTTGTGTCTGACTTTTCTAGAGAATAGGAGGATATTTCATAATCTTCCAACCAAACACTGTGGTGTTATTGCCAGAACAAGTTTCATCTGAGAATAATGTTCTCAGTCTGTAGACAGTCCTGTCTGACAAGGTCATAAATAGAAAAGTTCTAATTTATACAAATAAGGAAAAGACCCATTTCATTGTTGACTCTGATATTTAAAACACAGGGAAGGATAAGTACTCAAAAATTCTTTTTCTATACTGATCATATTCTCAAACACATTTAATTTAAGCAACAATTAGATTTCATATGCAGAAACAGTTTGGCAAGGCTGAAGAGAATGCACCATTTTTCAGGAACCAGTGATTGCTATTGAGAAAGTGATAAAAATTAATGTTATATGACATTATACAATTACAGAAATGTATAGACTTGAAAATTACAAAAAAAAAAAAATGGAATAAACACAATATTGTCTTCTAATATAGACTTATAGTCTCAGAGGGAATACACAATGCAAGAATAGGCTTGTGGTCATTTTAGGTCTAAAAATAACAGGGCACAATTCTACTCTTTCCTAACAGTTTCTTTTAGATTACAGGGCAGTTGCAAAAGGCAGAATTTTCAAAACTAACTAGTCAGTTTTGCCTGTTCAACTAGAGTTTTCTGATATTATCAGGCTTCATATTACAGTGATGTCAGTGAACCAAGTCCCTGAGATGTATCTCAGCTACTGAAATACTCCATATCTATCACTAGAGAATAAATACTTCGGATCATTATCATGTGAATAGTATTAATTCCTTTTTTCCTGCTTGTCAGTGCCATTTTCCTAGTCTATAAATTCCTTGGAGAGGAGTTATTTCTTACTGTATATTTTGCACAATTCTTAACACAGTGGGACCCTGACCTTGCCTAGGTTTTGGCTTCTTTCAATATGATTAATTTCAATTAACAGTTGGAACAATAATAGAAGCGCTTTGATGCTCCATTTAAGACAGATAGGCATTTTCATATGGATTTGTAATATGGGGTTTGATCAGTTAAAAAGCAATCTACAAAAATCCATCTGGAGAGTAAAATAAATTGGTTCCACATTTCTCCTGTCACATAAAACTGCTGTCATATGAAAAACAGTCCACATTTGTGTTAATTTCTGATCTGGCATAAGGCACCATTGGTTAGTTTGATGATGGCATCTGAGAATTTTACACTATGAGATCACTAATTTAAGACATTTGTGAGCTCTGAACCATAGAAAGGTATTCAGAAATTAATGTCAATTTATGCAGTTTTATATCCTGAATTCCTTTAAAATAACCATTCAAAAATATATATATTTTATTCAATAATAAAAAGCCATTGTAAGGTATATATTTTATCATCTGTTAAAATGGCAAAAAAATATACATTAGCCTGGTGAAGTATATATACTACTAAGAACTTCCTACTAATTGTGACATCTGCTCTTTCTCCAAAAATATTTTGCATGAAAAATCTCACACATTTTTAGACAGAATAGGAAAAAAGATGCAAATATTACAGTCTGTTCGCCTATATATACACTGTATTTAACAGACATGGAATTTAATTTTCCCTCATGGGATTTTGTACCACTGACTTGAATGAGAACAATGTTGTATTATCATGAAGATACATCATTATATAAGTTATCTTGATTAACATATTAGGTTAGTAATAACTTTGACAGCAACATTGAGGAGAAGGAAAACTGTCAGAGGCATATAACCATGAGAAATATTAATATGGAGAAATTCCTTCCATGTTACATTCTCTACTGTGTCAGTAAAGCACAGTAATTTATGAACAGGAGTATCTAAATCTTGAATGTAATTTATTTTAAAATTTTAACTACAGGTAAACAATGTTTACTTTTCAGGAACAATTATTGCAATTATTGAGGTTTCAAAAAATAATTAAATCCCCTAAAAAAGTATATCCCCTAAAGTATACATGCTAAATTAAAGAATATTTTTCCTGTGTAAGAAACAAGTTCAAAGTGTTGTTTACAGTAGCCTATGAAAGGACACAATTCCTAACATGTGTTTTCTGTGAGTTACCTCTAATAAAATATTAACATTGCAGCTCATTGCAGCATCTTGTCATCATCCATTACAATATTCATCTCAACATTTCAAATCCACATTTTTCAAGCAACCTTCTACAGAGGGTTTTGCTGTGATATCTCATCAAACAAGAAAAAAAAAAAATAAAGAAAGAGCTAAATACATGTTATGGTTTGTCTGTATAAATCCAGCTCAAATAAAATGTCATTGTAGATTGTACAAATCACTATGAACAAATGCAGTCTTCAAGCCTGGTGTAAAACATCCCCAGATAAGACTCTAAGACTATCAAATGCAGCTTTGGGACACGCTTTTGTCCCCTTCATCTTTAAGCTCATAGCTCAATCCAATTATCCACAATTTAGACTCTGCCAGCGATTTGTGTACACTTGTGTTGCAGAGGAGGATTTTTTGTATGACTCAAGTGTAAAACTTCAACTTACAAGCCAAAAACATCTTCAAAAGAAATCCATGAAATTAAACAGTAAAAGCATGAGACAGGACTGTATGATACAAAAATTTAAAACCCCCCACTTTCTAATCATATATTAAATATCACCTCAATACCTTCTTTTAAATTAAATATTCAAAATACAATTTCTTTATTTTGTTAATAAAAGGAAAAAAAAAAAGGATCTTTTTGTAATATTTTTCTTCCAAATGTAACAGAACTGAGAGATACTTGGGGTAGAGCTACATAAAGTTCAGAATCCCAAGACAAAAACACTAGAACTTAAAACAAGTCAGCATTTTTCCAGAAGCTAAGTACTTGTTTGTGTATTACTTTTTGACATTATTTCCACATGCAGTGGAGGTAGAAACATAGAATCAGATCTTTGGTTCTATCCCACTAAAGCTTTCTAGAATATTGGTCTCATCTTCCGGGTATAAATATTTTCAGGTTTTCATTGAATATATTATAATAAGAAATTATTCTGGCAGCTAAGGACTAAGTGATCAGGAGCCTTTGTCTACTGTTCTGTATATTCTAAATGTCCACACAAAGTGAGACGGCCAAATGAGTTTCTGTGCACCAGATTCTGTGTGAGAATTCCTCAAAATAAATTAAATATCTTAATATCCTTAAATATCTGCAAAGCACCATTAGAGCAAGACCATTTTGTTCAGCTCTTGGAATCCTTTTGGAATTAATTCAAAGTTCTGAGTTGGCATGTGATTTTCGTCACAGGGTATCCTAAGTATTTTGAAGTCACATTTATTCTAATAATTTATTTGATGGAAGAAGTATCCTAAGAAATATCAGAGGAATTTCTGCTAGCAATTATTCTCTTTTCAGTGTAATGTGTCTGAGCAGAGGTTAGAACCTAATTTTGAGACAGAAATTATGTGCAAGATTTTATCAATAGCATTTAATCTTGCATAAAATTTGAATACATGGGCAGCAAAAAGAGATTTTTACTAAAAAGTTCAGATTTCAACTAAAGTATCAAGTTATTTGATAAGATAACACTAGTGGGGCTAAATGATTTTGTTAGGATCACCTATGCAAAATAAATACCATTGGTGGATTTCAACACTAATATCTTAGCATTCAATTACTACTTCAGGAAAAAAAGAAAAAAAAAAAAAAATGGACTCTGTCTAGGACAAAGGACACCCAAAAAAGATTACACAGACTTCTGGCTGATGACAGAGTCTATCAAAGCTATTAAAAACATTGTATATTGGAGTATACAATTATACAGTATATAAAATGGCCTTAACCTGGTGCTGGAAACCACAAGAAGGGAAAAGGTTTAAATCCCAGTTCACAGTGATAAAGTCCGAGCACACATCACGTGACAGCTGAATATCTGATCAATTCCACTGATCTGTTTATATGGAGTAACATATAAAGGTCCA
>VWZN01009588.1:7330-17488 GCA_013396955.1 Regulus satrapa
TAATAAAAAAAAAAATTCATATATTAACCTTGTGCAAACAATTTAATAATTATAATAAGAACAATAACAACACAGAACATTTGTATTCTGCACAATTATATTTATGTTATCCTGGTGTCTGCAAGAAGCCATATCCACCTTAGAAAGAATTCTTCTTCAGTATGTCCATTATTGTGGATAAATCTGGCCTGAAATATAAGAGATAATCAGAGTAGAAATAATAAATATGGGAGAGGGAAAATGTGTGTTCAAAAAAATATTATTAAGAGCAAAACAACTTATGAAGGCATTGATGTTCTTCTAACTACTCTAATGTAAGACTATTCACAATTTTTCTCCATTCTTTCTATTCCTCCAGATAAAAACTAGATGTGATTCTCAAGGTAATTTAATCACAATGAAAATAACCATTTTTATATACAACTATTTTCTTCAAGGGCATTGGTAGAACTTTAACCTAAAAAGAAAGGTATATATTACCAGTGAAAATTTTGGACCCAATTCCACTTATTCTAAAGTAAATCACATACTCTCAGTGTATTCCAACATCTTGAAATGAAAAAAAAAAAACAGTTACAGGGGAAATCCAAATTAATTTTCTTGAGTAGATAATTAGTCTATTGATGTGATCTGAATCAGAAATATTATGTTATGCACTTAATTTTTCAAAATGTGATAAATCAGGCAAAGTCTTTATATTAAATTTATGTTTATTGCAATGTTTATATTAAATTATTCTTGTGTTTATTAGTCTTATAAGGAAAAATATGCATTTCCCACAGTTATTATTTCTTCAGGATCAGAATTTGCTTTCCTTTGTACTATGCACCTATTTGTCACTTTTAATCTTAAATTTCAATTTTTTTTTTTTTTGTGTGGTTTTTTTTGTTTTTGTTTTTTCTTGTTGTGGTTTTTTCCTTGGAGTTTTTCACCTGCTTTTTTCTATTTTTTTTCTTAAAAGTTCATAATGCTGAAAGTTTTCCCAAAAGCAGAAAGCAGTTTTCCACCTTTCAGAAAGACCATTTTTGTTTAGTTGGAAAAGGGAAGGGAATTGTTTACATTTATAAAGAAACAAACAAAAAACCCACACCAAGAGGTTAATTCTAACATTATCCAAGAGAATCTATGACTATCAACAAATATCAGTGTATCTAAAGTGGGATTTTTTGTAGGGTTTTTTTTGGGGTTTTTTTTGTTGGTTTTTTTTTTCATTGTCAACTGAAATGCCTTCATGTAAGGAAAGATACAGAATACTTTTTCAGTAATCTTATCCATTGGCTCTGGAAGTGAGTAAAAAGGAGTTCAGTGAGGAGATAAAATGTTGTAGTGATGTTGTCTTAGATATAAGTCTTGCCAACACAAACGTTTCTCTGTAATCAGAGCCTCAGAAAGCTAATGACCCTATTCTTTCAGAAGACAGGAAAGAAATAGGGAGGAGAATTTGTTTTCATTCTTAAAGAATTGCAAGCAATCATGAAAATTATGACATATTTAATTTTGTTGCTTATAAAAACATATGCATTGGGTTTTTTTAACTTTACTTAAGTTTTCAAATAATTCTACTGGAAAAAAAAAAAAGAAAAAAAAGAAAAAAAAAAAGAAAAAAGAGAAATCAAAACAAAATACCTTCCATGGTGATGAAGTGAATTCCCATAAATGTTTAGTCAAAAAAATATTATTCTTTCTTCTTCTTTTCTTCTGATTGTTAATCCAGTGCTTATTCTGAATTGCAGCCAGAATACACAAAAAACTTCATTATTTCATTATTGTGATTTACCTTATAATTTTTCTTCATGGAAGAATTCTAACAGTCAGGATTGTTTGCTAACATGTATTTCAATTTTTTTTTTAAATTAAGAAGAAAATGTTATTTTCATATACACAAATTTATAATGAGCCATCAAGGGGAATATAGGGAAAATCACTTAAATCCCAAACAATCCATACATTGTGTATATCCATTACATTATGGAAAAGGTATTCTTATTCTAACTAAATTGATTTTATTTTCAAGGATTAGCTAATTGAAAGAAATGAAGATACCTATTATTCATTTTATAAATAAATTTACTTGGCTTGCTGCATTTACACCAATAACTAGGTATTTCAAGGCAGGAGTTTACAAGACCATTTATCATGTTTGCCTTAGTGATAAATGCAAACACACGCACACATACCATAGTCATTTTCTTCAGATGTGTTCTTATCTGAAGACAAACTGGTAATTTTGTTGCTGGCTCTGGTGTTGAAGTGGTTCTAGGAATACCAGATGAGCAGTTGTTATAGCTTATTATAAACCTCAAAGAAAAAAAAACTGTAAAAATAGTATACTTACAGTACTGACTCCAGTTTATGAACTATTTTGTGTGAACACATAAAATATATAAACATATATATTTGTTACATAGCCCTTATTTTCACACTCTGATCTTCCATAAGGGAATTGGCAAGATGCACAGATGTACATTTTCTTGAATGCATATGTGGGAAGGCTCCCCACACCTTTGCTTCATAGACTTTCATAGACACTTTAACTTTTCTTGTTGGGAAGTCTATTAGTCTCCCAGG
The DNA here is from genome assembly GCA_013396955.1 of Regulus satrapa. NCBI lineage: Eukaryota > Metazoa > Chordata > Aves > Passeriformes > Regulidae > Regulus > Regulus satrapa. The sequence goes on from VWZN01009588.1 coordinate 9,899, forward strand.
GGAAACTCTTCCATAGAGAATGAAAGTATCCATCCTCATCAGGAATTTTTAAACCTGAATCTCTGGGTGCTTTGTTTCCCACTTGTGCAAGCACCAAGCCTGACACCATAGCAAAAGGGAGCACGAATTGGAATTGGAGTTATACTGCTCCCACACAGCAGCCCTTGGTGGAGGGATATCAACCAGCCAAAATGGGCAAGGGCAACCACTGCACCTACCTGGAATTATCTAATTAGCACTTTACATAACTTGCACTTTTTCAGCACCAAGTCAGCATTAACATGTACATCCATGAACTCACTCAACTGAAACTATCTGCTAAACAAGCTGAATTTCTTTTGCAATACATAGCTAATAAACAAAATTTTATATTATAGGGTTTTTTCAGTATTTTGGGTTGATTTAAAAAATCAAGCCCCTGTCCACAATGATGCAATCCCTGCATTTTCAAATTAAGAGTGTAACAAGCAAAAATTACTTTAAGTGCTTTAAATATAGGCTTTGACATGTATTTAGAGTTTGCTCAAATGAAGAGGGTAAAACTCATCACATCACTCCAGAATTTGCTTTTTCTTTACTCTCAGTTCTCCTGTAGAGCCTTATGCTTTGGAATCATAGAAATATTGTTCAAGCGCTTATTTATTCAGGGTTCATAAAATGAAAATTTAAGATATCTCTGCAGATTAATTGTTGTAGATAGTGACATTATTGCATTATTTTGAGCAAATCTTTTAATTTTCTCTTATTTTTCTATGCCTATATTTGTGACTGTGGGAAAGGGAAGCAGGGTTCTGTGTAAAATTGTGTGCTCTCACTCCCTGCTGACAGTGAAGATTCTCTTTCTTTTCTTTCAGAAGGAAAATGTGCTTTGTTTAGCTATTAATTCAAGGCCATATTTTGCTATTCCTATTTTATAGTTTACTTTTATACAATTGATTTGACTCTGACAGGCACTGTACAGATACAAAAGGAAAAGACAGACCATGTCTTAAAGAATTCATGTCCTTAAGATAATAAAAGCCTTAGCAGATAAAAGGAAAGAAAAAAAGCAAGATTAATGATTAATGATTGATACAATAAACAGTCATTTCTACATGTCAGTTCCAGGACCATGCTTTTAAAGCTTACACAAGGACCAGCAATGACTTCCAGTATTTAGATGTGGAAAAGTTTCTCTCTTACCTGGAGAGCAAGGGAAGAGACCAATGAATAAAAGATGTAAAAGTTGATTCCGGGAATTGATGGTTAAAGAATGTCTTCTACGGGAATGCCAAGAAAAGCTACCACTAAATACCACCCTGTCATCAAAATAAAAAAATTAAATTGAGTAGTATACCACATAAGAGAAAATAATTTAATTTATGAAAAAACATTAAACACCATTCAAAATCCAGTCCCAAAAACATTATATGACGTTTCAAGTTCTTTAATGTAAGGATAATAATTTGTGTTTAAGGAGAAAGAATATTATGACATTTCTTCCATTTATTGGAAGTGTTTTTGAAAATATTATGATTTCTTCACTTAGAATTTCTTCACTTATCCCTAAACATAGAATGTCATTGTATTTCAAAATTATTGTTCAGTTAGGAAAACCAGGAGCAACATAGAAAGGAAAAGAGTCACTGGTGTAGCATATACTAAATTTAGGGATACAGTCTTCCTCAATTTTAGAAATTAAGGTAAGAAGTTCTTCCAAAAATATTAAAATACACATTTAAGTTCCGTTCATTAATTTTGTTGTTGCTACTGATATACCAGCAGTACTTTTAGTCTGCCAGACATCTACCACTACCAGAACTTATAAGTTCTGGGTGCAGTACTCAGAACCGAACTATTTCTAGTCCTGTAAAAAAATGCTATTTGATATTGAATTAATTGCAACAAGCATTTTTAATTCTGACAACCTTTTGAAATGTATTTGTAGGGGTTGTTTTACACATATAAAATGATGACATCAGTAAAAAGCCACAAGGGGTTCCTTTTGATTTGAGGATTTTAAGGTGAATCATAATTTTTAAAAAGCTCTCACTACTGCAGAGCATCAACACCAATATAACTTTATTTTCCATGGTTCTGCAAAAACTCTGTGTATTCCCCATAATGACTCCTCGAGGGAGCCACGCTAGGTCTTTAGGAAGGACTTATATTGAAATTTAAAAAGTTTTTTTTCAGGTGGGCATGATGTGAAATAAGAAATACTTACTAAACATGTGTCAAAACTCACAGTCCTAATGGTGGACTTGCTCTTCTAGAAAGATGCAAGACCAGGAGAATGGAGAAAACCAGTGAGGAATCGGCTTGATCTGGTTTCTGTAGAATTCATGGTAATAAACTTTATCATCGTTTGGCATATAAGACATATTTTTTCAAAATACAGAACTCTGTTGTTGGATTTAAAACAGGAGTTTTAAATGAAGTAAACGAGAAAAGAAAGCCAGTGGCTACATAGTACTATTCCTATTCTCTGCAAAATGAATGCCAAGGAAACACCTGCAAATACAGCAAGACTCATTAGTTATAGATAAAACAGTGTGGTGAGATTAAATATTGCATGGTCACCAAAATTCTAATCAACAAAAACAAGCTTGATTATTGCTACTTGTCTACAAGACACAAAATATTTCAGGCAGCAGATGTGTTTAGTCAGCAAATTAGATAGTCTGAGATATATTTTTCCCTGTCTCCTACATTATGAAATGAAGAAAGCTCTGTTTTTGCTAACTTTCAGAATATGTTTTTTTACAAGTATATAAACTACATCCCTGTAAAAAATGATTAGCTACTGAGATAGTAGCTAATTACAGGCATGGGGATATTAATAGTGAGCAAGAGGCAACATTATCATTTAATACCAAGCATGACGGTATAGCAGGAAATATTGTGCAGAAAGAAAACCAAACCAAAACAAACAAAACAACCCTCATCATGGGGAAAAAAAAAAAAAAAAAAAAAAATCGAAGATCAGTTTCAGATACCTAAAATTTGCTTAGAAGATAATTATTTAGCAGTGGGATTCAGCATGTGCTGATTCAGCTGAGCAATAAAACATGTAAGAAAAGCAAAAATAGGGTTTTTCATTACAAAGGCTTCAAGATATATTGGATTATGGGTCCCATCCTGTCTCCATGGCTTCCATTTTCACAAGTCACTTGGGAAAAATTCTTTATACAGAGATATAAAATTCTACTTTAGGAGGTTTCTGTATGCAGTCATATTGTCAATAATGACAAAAATCCTTTACCCATGTGGTCCACAGAAGCTTCTCAGAAGGGATAAACTTTGCTTTCTTACAAAAGTATCTGGCATGCACTGCGGGCCTCCAATGTGTCTCTGAAACTATGCAAGTGAGAGAAGAAAAAATGGAAATGTCTATTAAATTAAACAAGCCTACTGAAGGTTACTGAAAATTTAGCTAAACATTTTTTCACATATAGTTTACTAATATTTGCCCTGTGTCTTGAACTAATGGTCTAGTTCTAATGCATTTGTTTGTTTATGCATACAGAATTTAAAAACTCTAAAATAAAGAACAAGCAGAGGTTATAGTGGTTGCTATAAACCAGAAGACTTTTTGAGGTACAGTAACTATCTAATATCAAAATAATATAATGATTTGTATTATGCTTTCTTAAACTTTCTTTTCAAGGATAAAAAGTTCTATTTAATGACCTAATATGATGTCAAGACACTAACAACAAATAACAATGTTAGTAAAAATGTGGTTATGGAGATATATATATATATATATATATATACATATATATATAATAGTAATTATCATAAATATAGTGAATTAATGGCAAGAACAAAACCCATAATGGTGTACTCTTTAATCTGTTTTTATTCCACAGAACTATGACACATTCTAATTTATTTTTTCATATTACAGAAATACAGTGTTTTGAAATTTTGACAAGGCATACTATATCCATATAGTGTAATTTAAAATATAATGGATCAGTTTAAGAAATATGATTTCTTTTGTCTATTTGAAGTTTGTTGCCTAATAGTTTCATTAAATATTATCCAGCTCTTGTAGGCAAAAAAACCCCAGATTTTCCACTCAACTTCTTCTAAAAAGTAATTATTTTATAGGACTGTATGGTTTTTTTATAGGACTATGTCTATTTGAGTCTTCTTTTCCAAGGTGTTCTTTATGAAGAACATTTTCATAGACTTCACCATTAAAAAAAAAAAAAAAAATCTTTCTATGTATCTTCCCTAGATATTTCAGTGGTGGATGAAGCATTTCAATGCACAAAGCTTCTTGGAAAGGAGTATGATGACCTGAATGATTTCTTCTACTGGATCTATTCCCAATTCCCTTTTTTAACCAGTTATACATGTGAAAGTGGGCAAGGTGAATTTGTAATATAAATCATTAATATATATATGAGGAGGAAGTTCAGACACGGATTATATCCTTCTTTTGCATAACAGATGTTCATAGTAATAATAATAACCCAAGCCACACTGATGCTCTCACTACCACACATCAGATAGGGCTGGAATCACATGGCTGATGCTCACATACAATGAAGAGTGAAGTGTTAGAGGCAAAACACAGACTTGGAATACAGCTGAAATACTGATAACTTTAAAAAATGTATGTGATGGCTTTCATTTGAATTCCTGTCAAATATCTCAGAGATTTCACTGAGTCTCAGATGCAGTAAAGTCATAAATATATGCCTAAAATTAAGAATGGAGGGAAACATTATCTTCAATGGCCAAGGCTCTGAAAAGGAATTAAGGCTTATCGGAAGGGATCTTTCACTAGACTTACTAGTAATTGGACTAGAAATGGATTTTGGAGTTGAAAGTCTTTCTTTCCCTAACTGTATCACTAGGTTTATCAAAAGACATTATGTCTCTCTGCATCGCTTGCTTAACTTACAACATAAAGATGCCGGTAATTCTGGAGGAATACGTAAAGATATTTACATTTCAAATGCGTATGACTGTATGCATTGTCAGTAAACTGCCATCTGAATTATACCTGACCATAAAACAAAAAGTCAACAGCAGCCCTGTAAAATGGACATCACCTCTCTTCTTTGATGATTATCTAAAAATGCAATACCTGCATGTTGGGACATAATTTCCACATTATGGTTGCAGACAAAGCAGGTTTATAAAGCCAAAAGGCAGTAGGTGTGCTTTATGTAGCTCCAAGTTATCAGGAAAATGCAGTCTCCTCCTTCATAGTCCAGCTTCTAAAGACAGAAGACACCTTGTGAATCAGAACAGTGTTTGCTTTGAAGTGATGGAGCTTGCCTCAGACACGCTTCCTTGAAGCAGGCTTGAGTTCAGCTGATGTTGCTGGCTTCTCTCACTTATGAGTGCCAAGGGGAAAAATAATTTAAAAGTTGTACATTTAAAAGTAGCATGCACCATTAAGCTGAGTCTACTGTTGTGGAGATGTGTGAATTGACTGATATATTGACACGGTGCTTAGTGCAGCAGAGCAGACCTGCACGTGGCTTGGGAGTCGAATAGGGAGGGGGAGGAGAGCTATTTGTTTTGTTATGTCAAACCATTCTGCTGTCTCTGAAAGGAAACTCATTTTGGGATAATGGAAGAACAGGCATAGAAACTCAGACAATAGTTGCTGGATCTTAAAAGACACCCACATGTAATTTATTTCCTTCCTTTTTTTAACAGACTATTATGAATTAAAGTGTCCACAGTGTTATTAAACGGGCACATTCAGAATATTATAAAAGAAAGTGAAGCACCTTCAAGCTGACAAGCACCTGTATTGTGAGCAGTCAGTGCTTCTTTTCTTGATCCCAAAGACGTTGTTTTTTGTCTCCATTTATTTCTTCATTGTAAGAAAACATCTCTTTGTTGTCTATGTTTACAAGGATCTCATTGTGCCTATATTTTCATTAGGTTTATTTTGTCATTAAGAGTACAGAATGAAAGATACTTCACATTTGTATTAGTGAGTTCAAGATGAGCTTTTCAACATCAGTTTTATTTGACATCACACAATCTGCAGTCCTTGATCAACTCTGCATGTGGAATCCTTTCATAGATTTTAGTGCTGTTGATCAGATGGGACTGTGCAAAAATGAACCTCTTTTTCCTTAATTATTGTGGTTGGTTTTGAGGCAACTAAAATCTAAACTAGACTAAAATTGCTACATGATATTGGTAATGAAATGCTAAATTTTTTATACTTTCTCTGTTGAGTGAATCAACTGATTCCATATTCTTGTTTGCATTGAATGTAAATATACTAGAGCCACTCTTTCTACCCCTGGACTATAGAGAGAAATACTGTTTGAAAACCCAGTAGGCAGAAAAACACCTGAGCTATACAACAGGGAAAGCAGTTTGCAGTGTAAATATTATATTATCATGCCAAAAGATAATCAAACTGAAATTATCAACTCTTTAACATAATAAAAAGACCATTAAGTATTCTGTAGAGCAAAGAGGTATTTTTGGCATCTGACTACAGCTTCTCTACAGACCTACTATATAAAATAAGTACCAGTTCAGGAGTACGTGCCAAAAACATTGTGTTAGAATAATGTTGGAAAGTCATTGTTGTTGCTATTGTTGTTAATAATATTATCAGCATTATTTTAAAAGATAGGTTTATTTGTAATATAGCAGAGATAAAAGTCAGAAAGAATTAGTTTTAGGATAGAGGTGTCTCCCTAAGGCTTGATTGTTACCTTTCACTTATACTTTTAGACTGAGAAATTTTTACTGCCAATATTTGTAGAGAAATTGGAATTGTCTTATAAAAGTGGAAAAGTTCCTAAAGACATAATAGCAGCTACTTATATTGAGCACACATTGTGCCATTCTTCTTTCTGTTCTTTCTTTGATTTCTTATTTTTCCCTTTTACAATAGGTGACCAAATAATATGGTGTCCATGAGGAGAATGTCAACAATTACAGGAAATAAGAGAGTCCTTTCTCCTCACTGAGTGTTGCAATTAATCTTAACAGAAGAATGCAGTGAATCATACATTAAATGGCTCAGTAGGTTAGATAAAAACTGGGCAGTAACTAAAAAGAATAACAACATAGGAAATGAGACTGGTGCAAATAAATAGAAGAAGAATTTAAACAGGAGACACCACTTTGATTTGGCACTAAAAACATAATATAAAATTAAATGGATGGAAACTTTCAACTTCATTCCAGAAATGAACTGGATATTGTCTTCATTTTGGGCCAGCTGATCCAAATGTAAACCAATCTTTTTTTAAAAAGTAAATCCATAAAACATTATTTAATTCACAACTGAAATCTATACCAAGGTTTATATGTCTTCCCTTTAATGGAAAAATGATTGCAAAAAGATATTGTGAAGCACTATTTGACACTGAGGTCATGCTACTCACATACATTACACACAAGAAAGGGCTCTTTATGCTTACTTAGGAGAAAAGAGTCGTAGTTGTTGCTTGATCTGGTTAAGGTTTTGTTTTAAAAATGCACTTTTTCCTATCAAAATGGTTTCAGTAAGGACAGAGTGACATAGTACCACATGGCTGTAATTCAGATTTAATTCAGATTTATTTCCACTGTGTAACAAAAAATAAGCTTTTTTTTTTTTTTTAT
>VWZN01009589.1:3615-38277 GCA_013396955.1 Regulus satrapa
AGGAGTCTGAAGAGGAAATTGTCTGCTCAGGTTGAGGTGTACTTTTAAAGGAATATTACCATAAAATACTACTTGCTATTAACAAGTCGTCTTTTCTCAGTAGTTGCCACACTGTAAAGCTTGAATTGTGTCTAAACTGAGTTTTTAGTGGTCACAGAACCAAGCCTAAGAGAGAGAAAGAAGTGTTTTGACAATAGTCTCAGGCATGGGGTGTGATTCTTGGTGCTGTCCTGTGCAAGGCATGACTCTGCTCACAGACCAGAAAAGTGTTTCCCAGGGAAGTTCCCAAGCAACTCTAGCACTCGGTACATGTTGAATATGTGAAATTTGCTCTGAAGTAAATGGAAATTGGAAGTGCTCAGGAATTACTAGTATTTTTCCTTTTGCAATGCTGAACGAATAAGCTAATTCTATCCAATTTCAAGCTCCTTTCAGCATAATAGTTTCAAAATTGAAGCTCAGAGTTTATCACTTGACTCTCATTTCAATAAAGAATGGCTAAAAAATCAAAACGGTCAATGGGCAGTAAGAATAAATTTAGTTAGCTAGCACAAATAGAAAAGTGAAGTAGAGAGTAAAAAGCAAATTCAGAATTTGAAATAGGGTTGGCTGGAAAATGAAATAGACACAGTATAATACATAGGACACATAAGCTATTCCTTTGGTAAAAAGTTAAGTGAGGTTTTGTAGTCATAAATAAATATTCTATGACATTCTGTTGGTTTGTATTTGATACAATGATAAATGATAGTTAAAACCAAATTACTATTATTATATAACCCAACATAATTTGTGCATTAATTTAATAACATTAATGCATTCTAAATATCTTTCTAACCTCAGCAAAATTAAACATTCATAAAGCATCAGACTCCACATCTTTACATATTATTTTTTCCTGTATCATGTGATAAGAGAGAACAATCCTAGGAAATCAGATAAATGAACCTGGAGTTTGGGAGGCAGTATCACAGAGATGTTATATATGAATATTTGTTTTTACATTACCCCTCAAAATGTTAACAAAAATATCTGATTCTTAGACCTTACCTTCAGTGTAAGTCTATATATGTAGATACATGTGCATTTTTATATAGACATGCATATATATATATATGTATATGTATATGTATATGTATATATGCATCCACATTATCCACATTTAAAGTGCTTGGGTAGACACTGGGACAAAATGTATTTCTTGCTTTTTATTTTTTTAAACAGATTTTTCATCTGCTAATTATTCTTTTAGCCGGGCCAGTCAGAGAGACATTCATGATTTTTGTCTGTGTAACAAAACTGCAGTGTGGGGAATCTGATCATCTTTGTCTCTTAGGGAGAATAAGTATTCAGCTATGTGTAGAAAAACATGAAGAACAATATGAAGTTTAACTTAGGATTTCCCCATTTTCAGCTGCTTCAGCAAATGTGTCATTGTGAACTGGAGAGGTATTGACAGGGATGAGCATTTTCAGGATTGGTACTTTTGTTCAGGGATGAATTCTGTGCATCAGGGCAGCTTCCAAAGCTTAAGGTGTATCTAGCTTTAAAACTGTCACCCAGAAAACCTCAGCATCTCCATTTGCACTGTGAAAATAAATAACATACACAAGGTAAGTGAAATATCCCTTTCTTTGCACTCCAAATTGTGTGAAATCTATTTAATCTCTTTCTACTGGCAACAAGGCCACAAAAATATTAGTTCACCTAGTATGTCCTTCCTCTCACATCTAAGGTAATGGATTGATGGAAGAGGAAGCAGGGAGGTCATTCAAGTCTTTCGGTACCCTGTTACAGTGCAAAGACACGAAAGTGAGTGGTAGATTTTGTTTGCTGGTGATGCTTCTAAATGGATTTAGTATTTTTCACTTCCAAAGGTATCCCTGACTTCGATTTCGACTATAGGACAAAGTACACAACCATAACAGAGCCATCACAGTAGGGCTGAACTGCAACACATAATTATTCCCTTTCTAGTTATTATCATTGTATTTCTTTTTCAAATTAAAATTCTGTCGGAATCACTAAAAGAAGAGTGAAGCCAAGTAAACTGCACTATTTTGTAAGCATTCATGTGACTCTAACATAGAATCTGCTTTGTCCTGCTACATGACATACACACTTTCTGTGAAAACCCAGAAAATCATAATTTAATTATGTAAGGATTTGGAAAAAATCAGTGTTGGTTCCTAGAGGCATATAAAGAAAAATCTCTTTGTTGCTGGAGGACTTACAAAATTTGGAATTTGGTTTCAGTCTAGGTAACAGCAAGGAATGACCCAGCTGTTCTGATACACAGACTGTCTGTATGAGCCTTCAAAGCCCAGCAGACCTGTAAGTGTGCCTGGAAATAAATCATGCCCCAGAACTGTTTGAATTCACCTTTGTCAGAGGCTGCCAAGACAGCAACAAGTTACAGAACAGTAAGGACAGGCACACAGTATGCTAAAGACAGAATTCAAGTGCTTAAATGCCATCCCTCACTCTTGTGAAGAAGGGATTGTGCTGACCCAGAAAATCTGAGGCCACATTCCAACATGAGTGGATTGACTGTGTTAAACAATACATGTTGTTCTTCAGGGTGCTATTGATTACATACATGCTGTGGGAATAGAACCCCTTACTGGAAATTTAGATCATTTTCTGAAATACCAAGTGAGGCAGGGAAAGCAAAAAAAAGACAGAGATGTTTGCTGTGGGCTCAGATCCTTTAATGGAATCCCATGACAAGTGGTGTGCTGATGCAGGACTGAGTGACACACTTCAGCTTACCATGAATTTAAAGAATAACAGAATTGGGTAGGCAACACGTCTGACATAAAATGGAAATGCCAGAGGGCTGGGATGTCAAAAGCATTCCAGATTCTGCTTTTTACTGAGAAAAAGCTTAAAATTCTACCCTGAAAATCTGTGAATGAACATGCAAAAGAGCAAATCAAGGATTGTCAGTCCATTCCTTTGTTCTCAGAACAAATTTTCTTAGTTCTTCAGGGCATATTAGAAAGATGATTATTAATAGCCACCACAATTACCTTGTTCAGAACATTTTGCCAACTCTGTGTCATAATACTTAATGGGGATAGGTAAGAGAAAGGATATTTGACAGAAGTTGGCTGAAAGGAAGAGAAGACACATGATTACCATACAGGCTGCCTGTAAGTGTGCTAATAATAAGTGAAAACAGATAACTCAGCTTCCATGGAACCTTGAGCAGCAAAGCATTTTCTGTATTCTTCAAAACACAAGGGAAGGCTTTAAATGTTTTGGACAGACTTGATCAATAAATCCAGCCTAAAAAGAATCTGACATCCAGCAGTTACATACCCTGTCAGGTATGCCAGGAGCAAAATGGAAACCATTGATTTGTTTGTCACCAAGCTTCCCTAGGTAACAAATATTTCTGAGTCTTAGATGTGCACAGATGACATTATAAGGGACCAAATAACTGAAAAGTGAATTTCAACTGGAGAGAATTTCTGTGAACAGGAAATGTCAGAGAATTCTTCATATACCACATGGGACATGATGCTATGTGCCTTTTTTCCCTCTGTGGAGCATCCTTCAGAAACTAGGAGGAAGAAGATACTGTAAATCATTTATGGTGAGGTATGGGACTTTCTGAAGTGAGGCAAATATTTTCACTGATTTTAAGAAGACTTACATTTCACCTTTAATAGAGATTTTAATTACTGACAAAGACTTTTCTGTCTTATCAGAACAACTAAAGACACACCTTTGCATGAGCATCCCCAAGTGAGCATGCTGAGTATTTGAAGCATTTTTTCTGACAGAAGAGAGCTCTTACAGTGCAAGTGCTTCAATAGAAAGGACTCTGTGGGATGTGAAACACTCAGCATTTTTAATAAAGCTCAGTGCATCATTATTAGAGGAGGTAGTTCATTTAGACCTCACATTCTGTGTTTGCAGTGCTTTAGGTAGTTTTACATTTATCTATGCTGGGTTTTTTTGTTGTTCTTTTTTTTTTTTTCTTTTTTTCCTCTGCCAGACGACTGTCAAATCTAAATTCTATATAAAGGAGTAACCTATTTTCTTGGTTTTAAAAGACAAAGGTGTCTGCTAAGGAAGGCAGGAGCCTCCCTTGGAAAGGAAAATGAAACTCTCTCCCTCCTAATTATAATTTTGAAATGAGGAGGCTCTCAGGCAAGCGTATGATAGGAATAACAGTTCTTTACTAGCAAGAAAAAACTTAACAAACTACAACTTAATAGGACTATTAAAATTAAAACCAGTAGTACACAACAAATACCAACAGAGTTAGGATACAACCTGACACCCCGTTTGTCAGGGTGTTGGTAGCAGTCCCATTAAATGGTGGCTGCAGTTCTCGTGGAGTGACAGATGTGATTCTGTTGAAGCAGTGATCCTTTAGAAGGGTGGAGTCCTCCTCCAAAGGTCCAGTGGCGGTGTAGAAAGGCCTGCTCTTCCTCTGGGAATCCAGTGGAAAAGAGAGGTGTCATTGGTGTCCTGAATGCCAGGTTTTACTCAGGTGGAAATGCCTGGCTCTTTCCCCTGGGTGGAGCATTTCACAATGGAATGATGTAATTTTTATCAGTCACTCGATGGCCCATTAAACAGAATTATATCTTCCTGGACAAGGGTGGGTGGTGGAAGAGATAAGAACACTGCCCCTCCTGGGCTCAACAGATGGTGACAGAATGCACACCCCCGGTCACATCCTGCATTACAATCTGAGCCATAATGGCCCAGTAACAGAAGACAAAGATGGGTCTTGGAGCAGATAAAGAACACTGCCTCACCTAGGTTCAACAGATGGTGATAGAACACACACCCTTGGCCACATCCTGCATTACAACCCATGACACCTATGACCAGCAGCTCTTTTTTGTCTGATAATCTGAAAACAGGGTTTCCAGCTTGCGGCATTAGAATTCTTTATGTGGGTTTGGTCAGTCATAGCCATAAAATGTATGTATTCTTGCAGAAAACTTTCACAAGTGCACTTAAGAGATAACTATTTCCTTTACTTTGGTTACCCATACATTTTGCATCATATGATCTGCCTTGAATCCAATCTCTGCAAAGCAACATATCAGAAGAGATAATAATTAATGGTGGAATAATTACTTATCTAGAAAGATCTAGGAAGATTTTTTTGAAGGCAGAAACAAAAAGGGAGAATTTTTTACAGGCTGCCTATGGCATAAATATGACAACTGATGAAGGAAAGGTGTGATATTGGCTGACATAGAAGAGAACAATGGGAAATGTTCTCCCCTTTATTAAGACGATGACAGTTGTTGATGCTATTTTTGAGCTTATTGGTCTCTAGTCTTTCCCAGGAGGTCTTTCTTTTAGCTTTGAACTAGTCATGAACTATGTAGGAATAAAGTATATTCTCATTTGTATCACAATTCTATGACAGCTAGTAGAAATCAAATGCAAAAGAGAGAGAGGTGAATTTCCATGTCAAAAATAATTGGCCTTCAGAAGAAGAATCTTTGTGGACAACAAATGGTGAGGATGTTGTAAGCTGTAATATGTTTCCTGTTGTAAGTAATAACAGGAAATTCAACAGTGTTGTGAATAGGAGCCAAATCTGGAAAAAACATGCTTAAGGAGCTAAGGTTGTAATTGTATTATGATGCTGATGGACAAGGTCAGTCTAACCCCATGTAGAATAATGTAGGGAAGGTTTCCTGAATTTTTTACTTCTATTTTTCCTTTTATTGACTTCAGAAACACACTCCTAAATGGTTACCATACTTAAAAAATAAAAACAAAAAAACAAAAACAAAAAACCCAAAAAACTGTCTTATTTCAAACTGAAATGTTAATTTTAATGCAACCTGAAACAGACAATCTGCATACTTGATTTCCCTCTTGCTTTGTTATATCCAGCCATATCTTAAAGATTGTTCTATAGTGTTTTCTTGTCTGAATATTAATAGTGTTTGATTATAAATCTCAGTAAGTATATTTTATGGAATAATGTCTGTTATTTTATGTCGATTTTTATGACTAACAGGAGAAACTAGGGTGTCTGTTACATGGAGCTTCCTTATAAAATAGCTTGAGATCTGAAAACAGAAATATTTTTATCTCTTCTATTCTCCTTCTCCAGCTAGAATGCTGACTTTGGTGAAGGATGAAAGGTTTCAAAACATACAGATTAGGAATCTTTTAACTGTTTCAGTTATTAATTACATTTCACAGGAATATTTCTTCTGGCCCTCATTTTATGCTTAATGTAATTTTCACACATTTGAATCTCCTTTGTTCTTGGTTTGCAAGATTCGTCCTACCATGAACCCGTTCCCTGATTTGACTTTAAGGACCATGATCAAGTCCCCTTTAATGCTCCTGTTGTTACAAACAATATGCTTGGCATATAATTATCCAAAGGCAAGGCCCCAAAGATCTAAATGAATCTTTCAACTTATTTCTATACCTTTGTGATCTTGCAGAGATTATTAAAATGAGAACAGAAAGCTGTGTCATGAAGTGTCTGTACATCCTCTGTGGACAAAAATTAAGTCTTGTTAGAATGTCAGCACTACAAAACATTCATGCCTGCCTTCAATGTGGTTATGAAAACCAGACTTAGTGGTTTCTACTAAATGTCTTTAAAACTAACCATGAATTTAAATTTGTTTATGTCTGTGATCATGAAAACTCAAAATTGGCACCTGAGTTTCCAATGGAGTACTTCTTTTTCGCTTTGGTTTTAGTTCAGCTACATTTAAGTGTCCAGTGTATGGTTAATATTATTGAAAAGTCCAAAATGTTAACCCCTTTTAAAAGTCAAGTATATTTTATTAATGCATTGAAAAGGACAAAAATGAGTTGCTAACTTTATCCTTCCTCATTGTGTGGGATTCTGAAATAAATATAATAATGGCATGTATTTTAAAATGCTTGTAAGAAAAGGTATGGCTGCAAGACATGGGGTAGAAGTCATGTCAAGATGAGTGGACCATATCAATTTGAAGGAATAAAATATGTTATGGTAAAAAGAAGTCTGGCAAAGCACTATAGGACCTTATTAAGGGAAAATTGCTAGAGGGGCCTAAATAATGAGGAGAAATAAAATCCAATACTAGTAGAGTGCATGGTCTTGTTACACTTTGTCTTTTAGATTCTTTGGAAAGGAATGATTATCTTTCTGGAGATAGATCAATCACCCCCAAGGCAACCTATTGTTCATGAAGAAAACCATTTCAAGAGCAAGCAGCTGCAGTAGGAATATACACTACCCTTTTCTATGCTAATAATTTTAATTGGACTATATATTTTCCTTAATATTGCATTTTTCCTCTGACTTTCCATTGCATTTGCATTTTATTCATTATTTCTCAAGCATCATTAGTAGGGAAAGAATTTTTTTAAAGATGTGATTAGGCATAACTTCAGAGATAAAATGACTATTTTGTTTTCATAAGGTTTGTAAGTAGGTCAGCTCTGCAAACCAGCAAGCTTGGCAAAGCAAACTTTGCTATGGCAAGGTTCTGGCTTGATTAGCCCCTACAATATCAGGATCCCATCTGCACAGGTAGGGATGCAGAACTGGAGCTGATGAATTGGGAGTGCTCCACATTGCTTGCTAGTATCTTTGGTGTTTCATCAAGGAACTTATGAACAGTAGGGTCAGAAGTGAATACTGTAATGCACAAAGCCCTAACAATTGCTTAATCAAGGTCACCTTAAGGCAATCAATTATATCTATTAGCTATTACAGACAGAATCATTGTGTTGAATATTTTCAACACATTTTCCGTGGGAGTTGGGGAAACTCTTTACAGTCTTCAGTTTGCAAATGATCAGATTTAGCATCTGGGCTTCTAGCTTGTAATAGTTACACAAATAATTTTTCAGTTTATTAAATGATGGCAGATTCCTTTATTGCTTCATTGCATTTGGGTTTTCATTAGGAAATGATGGTATATTTGGTTTAACTGAAGATGTTATTTTGATGTGCCAGAGGTGAGGAGAGTAATGGTATAAAATCGGTCCTTCTTGTTTAATGGTTTTGTGTTTGTGGTTCTCTGCTGTTATGCCAACACTTTTATTGGAAGTCACAGTATTGACGGTTTTCTTGTTCAGTCTACTTTATATCTTTATACTGAAAAGACAAAGAAAGGAAACCCGTATCTAAATTTGAAGCAGATTATACATTTCTTCAGATCTTTGAAATTCAGATGGAGCCTTCTAATTCACATTAATTTCATCGATTAAAACACTTAGAAGGATAGCAAATCATTAGCTACATCTACCAGACTACCCAAAACATTTCTAAGTAATGTAGATCACTACGTCTTTAGTCATAATGTCAAGAAAAATACCAAAGCTGATGTACTGAAAACAATTCTTACAAAAAAATTCTTGCATAATAAATGACATCTAGTCTGCAATAAAATCATTAACCACTGTTCTGTTTCTTTGCTCTGAAGTGTAAATCACCCATAATGTTGACTTATTTTAAGTCGGTTTGCATATAAAGTGAGAAAAAATATTTCATGAAAGTCTAATGAGAATGAAAATAAACTATCTATATCATTACTCATTTGATAGAATGCATGTATGTTGCAAGACTACAGAAAAAAATCCCCAAGAAGATAGATCTACTTCAGAATGAATTCTTATGATCTGCTTCTTATTTTATGCACATACTAAAATATAAGCTGTGCAAAACTCCTTGTGTTAAGATATCATTGAAAGTGTAATTTCTTTAGTAAAATAAAACATACCTTTCATTTAGCCTGACAATGTTGGCTCAGGAATATGGAATATGGAATATTAGTTTCAGTAAGAATGCATTGGTTTCACGGTAAAATAAGGTTTCTTTGGTATCAGCCCTGGAGAAATGTATTGGTTTCAGCTAAAATGTATTGCAATCCTTTCACTAAAACATACAGACATTATACAACTGTATATTGGTTTCAGTAAAAAAATGTATTCTTTCTAATGGATTCATGAGGCTTTCAGCAAGAATGTAGTGATTTCATTAAAATGTGCAGCTTGAGATAAACAAAAATTCAGTTAAAATGCATTGGTTTCTGTTAAAGCTCATTGACTGAAGTGAAGAACGTTCTACAGTGGTTTGGGGCAGCCTTAGGGTTTTTTAAAAAGTGAGTGGAGAAATACATATGAGTAATTGTAAAGGTAATTGTAAGCAAACTCTATTCTGTAACATCTAAAGATGTAGACATGCTAAACAAATTAGATTTTTATATTTCCATCCCATTTGCATCTTCTGTTCAGCACAGGCATAAATATTGATACAGAAAAAGCATGACACCCTTAATTCTGATGAATAGTTTTTTAATGAGGTGTGGGTATGGGCTGTAAGATTTTTTTTAACCTGTTTAGTAATAATTTGTTTTCCTGTGACCAGTTTTTGACCAGCTGGCTTTAAATCAAGTTTTACATTTTCCTGCTTTATTAACAACAGATTATTTTTTGCCTTTTCAGCAATGTCAGGCATTCAATGACAAAAGCATTTATAAATACCATGAAGCTCTCCTATTGCCAGTCAACTAAATTAGGGACAATACATTTGGTTGCTGTGACACCTTTCCTTTCTTTCCTGAGAAAGTTTTTATTTTTCAATATTTTAAAAATAACTTTACATTTTATTTTTATACAAAAGTTATGCCACTGATTTAGAGAAATGTGCATGAATACAATTGAACTATCCTTGCTACATGAAGTTCATTGCTGTCCCACTTTGGAGCATTATTCTTTCCCTACGCTGATATAGAATTCACATGCAAAATGTGTTTAAGAACACTTGAAGTGTAAGTAATATGAATAAAGCTTCAACTGCTTAAATTTACTTCTCTAATTAAACAGAAGAAAGTAAGAATTATCGTATTGGATTGAAGAATTAGTCTATCTTGTTTTAAATGCATGCCTTAGAGTTCCAAATAGGAAAAATGCCTGGACACTGCTAGAAGAAGCTCCAATAAATCATACATAACTGGTTTCATACATATTCTTAAAAGGATGACCATGCTTTGCTTTTTTTTTTAAAAAAAAATTCTATTTTTTAAAAAGATTTTATTTTTAATGGCTTTTTGGTGTAGTTTCCTTGTAACTCTATACAACTTCTGCTGCAAAATCTGCATTCACAGCAGCCATAGCAAGGAGTTCTGCAGCTGATCTCTTCCCACACAAAGAAGTTTATTCTTTTTAGATATTGGTTTGAATATGCAACTTGCTGCTTGTTGCTTTTATTTTTTCCTTGAATCATAGAATGGTTTTGTGTTGGGTGGACAGGGATCCCCTCCACTAGTTATGTACTGATCTGGAAAACATTAGGAATTGTCGTTTTCTCCCTGCAACTCAGAGTTTTAGAAATTCCTGCCATATATTACTTCAGCTGTCCTTCTAATAACATACCTATTTTATTAAGCCACTCTTTGTATGAAAGTTGTTTCATAGCTCTGGTTTTTCTTGTTGCCCTGCTTTTTGTTTGCCCTGCTAGATCTTTTTTAATGACATGAGGATAAGAACTGCACATTGTACTCAGAAAGCTTTGGCACTATAAGTTTGTCTAGTATCATAGCAAATCATCCTTCATATATTTCTTTTGTAAACCCAGTCTTGTGCCTCTTGAAAATGGGGCAACCTACCTCTCAGTTTTCTAAATATGTTTTATTTTCAAATGCTTTCTCTCACACTGTTTCATAATACTGTAATACCACTGAAAACATTTAGATTTTAGATATCTCTTTTCATCTTTCTTGGAGGATATAAAAAAAATAAGATGTCAAGCTGTGGTAGAAGAGTTAAGGTTGTCTATCTGAAAGGTAATAGTTCTTGTTATGTTCAAATCTTCTGCAGCAAGATGATGGAACTGATTGTTTCACAAATCAGTGCAGTTTATCAGCACTTTTATGTGCTGCTTTGGTACCAAGGGTCAGCAACTCACTCTGTAAGAAAGAGAGATTTTGCCAGCCTTCTCAAAAGAATGAGTCAATAGTTGCTCCTCTTAATTCCCAGAACCCTGGCTTGGTACAAAGCTTTGGAAGTGCAGTACATAACTGTGAGAGGAAGTAGCTGCACAGGTAGATGATATCAGAAGATATTTCCCATGTATTGAATTGTATAGGACCCATGAAGAAAAACTGAATTGATTGAGATGATTCAAGACTGTTATTAACAGAGCAAATGCAGTGCCTGGAAAGAGCAGGGTGAAGGGGGCAATTTCAAGCTCAGTTTCTGGCTGTCACTAGATCTGCTGCTTGCTGTGCCATCAGCGACGCAGGGACCATTTGTGCTGGTCAGATAGAACCCAGCCCACAGAAGTAGTAGACTACTTCTACTAAGCCCGGCCGGGTTGGGTCTTTTTCCTTACACACCCTGAGCCGGCCAGCATGGCTGTGTGGCCTGTGTGGCCAGGCCCGGGCCCGGAGCCCCTGCATGCGCCGGGAGGGCCTGGGGCCCCCCGCCTGGTCTGGGAGGCACTGGCCGTGTTGAGTTCTGTTTTTCTTTGCATTCTTGAGAAGGCCTAGGACTAAAAATGCTACTGCTAGTAGACATTACTGAGCAGGGGAAGGAATGGACTACAGCAGCCACATGCTAGCTGTTTTCCCTCCAGTTTAGCTCTCATGAAGGATTATAAGTAGAGACTACAAAGCAGGCCAGTAATATGGGCAAAGACTGGCAGCAGCCTGTGAACTGAAGATAACCTGAGCCCAGCCTAGATGCTGCATTCTTTGATGCTTTAGCCTAGCCTTCAGCCTGGATTCCAATGTTCTCCTGTGTTTTAATTCTGTCTGTTTGCCTGAGAGAGATTTAACTCTTTAAGACATCAGATTGACATCTGCAGACATTGGTCTTCTCCCGAGCAGAAGAAAACAAAGACTGCCAAAAGACAATGTAGAGGAACAGCATGGAGACATGAAAGAAGTCCTCGTTTTGGCTGGAGAGTGAGGAAAGTCCTTGGACTAAAATTCTCTCATAAGCCATGGTGATAGATGCTAATTAGCCTTGTAAATCATAGAAAATCCTGGGGTGTGTGTGTGTGTGTGTGTGTGTGTGTGTGTATTGGAATAGTTCAATTTGAGACCTGAGCAAAGATTGTAATTTCTTTTTGGATCTATTGGAACAGAGAGAGAGATGAAGTAGAAAAACCTTCATTGGTCTGAGGGAGGGGTTGGCATTCCTGTTGTTCCTAGAGATGAAAATGGGCAGATGATGTTGAATTTTTGCATTTGAACATTAATTCTTAAAATATAATACCCCATGCATTTGATCTGGCCCAGAAGTGCAGCTTTNTTGGCTGGGAAATTAATGTTAGCAAACAAAAAAATCCTCTGCACAAGATAAAGTTTATGCCTGATTACAGACTCAAACCGCTACACCATTCCAGTGGTAAGCCATTCACACTGCAAGTTTCACAGCAGCTTAGCTGTTGTCAGTGTTGACTTGCACAAATCTAGTCCCCTCCTGACTATTTATTGATTAAAATGTATTTATTATTTCTAGTAATATAATGTTTATGTCTAATCTCTTGTAATCTAAAGACTAATGGTTGAGCAACAGGCATTTTGGCTTAATACCAAGGCATATGTCTCTCTTTCTTTAAAAAATTTAAAGCTGTCATGAGAACCTCGAGTTTTTCTCAGTAGATAATGACACTGCAGTGCTGTAGAGAATGGTCAACTGAGCTAGAATCAAAGGACTAAGGTACAGAAAAAACCCAATTTATTTTCCGCATAGAAGCTACTTTTGATAGATTCCCAAATATTTCTTAAAGTAATATCAGTCCATGTTGCTGATTAACCCAGAATGAAAGTTTCCTAGGGCATTTGATTCACTAAATCTTTGACTTCATTTATAGTAATGTTGCAGGTAACTACTTCTAAGTACAATTCTACAGTGAATGAGAATACCCTTAGATCAGACCTTTGCTATTTTAAAAGAGGTTTACTCTGCCTCTAATTGTTTTAATTTTTCTGATGCAGGTACATTGGCAACTGTAAAACATGCCCTCTAAAATTGCTGGAAGCAGTGGCTTCCAGAATAAGTTCATTTAAAGCAAGTTGTAATCAAATTAACTTTTGCTTTGAGACCCTATTTGTATATTGTTAGAAAATTCATGGTTTTTTGGAAAGTTATAGCTTTGTTAGGATCTGATAAATATACAACAATGAAGAAGGACTTGGAAATAGAAGATACAATTAAAAAAATCAAAGTGATGTATCTTCCTAGTTATTTTATGAAAGTTCTTCAGCAAGTATATATAGTTTCTGGACAAGTAGAAGAATAGGAGCTACCTTGATATATCAAGTTCATCCAAACCTACAATTGTTTTCAAACACAAACTACTTTGACAGGTTTTAATTAGGCGTGCAGTCTCCTTGAAGGAAAAAAAAAACCAAAAACAACCCAGACTTAAATAGCTGGGCTTCTCAGTGGGATGTAGGGTTTTTAAGCCACGACATACAAATATACTCAACAAAATCAGGGGAAAAGATATATTTTTTTCTACTGCCCATTTGGAAAGTACACTTAATAAATCAGAGCTCATCTTGTCAAATTCTGTGCCTTGAGACATGAAGACAATTGCATTGCATGATTCAAATCAAAATTATCAATAGAGCAGCCAAGAAATTTCCCTTTTACAGTTATGCAAGGCTATAAAGAGGAAGGTATCTCTGTCTCATGGTCCAGGACTAGCCACATCACCTGCTGAAGAAGAGGGTTTCTTCTTGTGTCATAATGCCTTGGCAGTGGGTGAAGTGTACAAAACATTTGCCTCAATCTTACTCCCCCTCCACGTGAAACTTTTGTGTGACTGTGGCTGTGTGCACAGACACTGCAGTAGAAGCTTTTGGAACAAGACTGGTGCTTGCTAATCCTTATTAAAGTAAAATAAGAACACACAGAAGTAAAAAAAAAAACTTTATTACTAATTGTTAAAATATTTCCTAGGGGCAATTTCTCTGTGAGGAAACCCACAACATAGAATTAAAAAAGAAACTGGAACTTCACAGTCACATTAGGTATCTTTCACCTCACAGGAAACATGAAGCCCAGTTGCTGGGAACCAGGAGAAAAATTAAGCAAGAACCACATTGTGCAACACAGTCGGTAATGTGTGGGAAAAATGACTTTGAGCCATTAGACTTTTTGATTTTAACCACAGATACTGTGATATAAACACTATGATATAAAAGAGAATAACAATATTATTGATCATAATTATAGTGATGATAATAATGGTAATAATGCTTAGAAGCCCTTAAAATTAAAAGCAAACCCCCTTCTGCTAAATGCACTGCTGCAGTGAAGAGAGTTTTTATTTCTTCATGGAATGGCTACAGTTTCTTTCTATTTGCTGTAAAGTGCTCTACTTATATTTCTCCTCGGCTCCATTTAAACTCTTCCCTGTCTGGAGTCTTTGGACAGGTTTTATTGGAAGAAATAAAACAGAATAACCTTTTTCCTGCTGAGGAGATTCCTATACTGTAGTGACATCATTAACCATAATGCACTCTTACACATTTCACACCTGGATGTCTTAAATAGAGGATGAATTAAATCATGTTTCCAAATCAATTTCTCTTTATATTTACATTTCACTGCTGCAGTAATAGGAAGACTGAATCCATTTAAAGTCTCTCTTACTCACTGACTGAATGACATATATTTGCCTTAAAAAAAATAGTCTGGATTACTGCACTCCTTAAAAGAGCTCTCCCACAAGCCCCTAGACAGTGTTTCAAACTCTAGAAATTAATCTGAGAGAACAATTACTTGGATAAACTGTGATCTCTGTAGTATTCAGGTGAAAAGGGCATAAACAGGCTGATACCTCATAATAATGTAAAGAAAAGCTTCCTTTTTTTTCTCCTCCTCTAAAAAAGAAGTACTATTTTATATTTAAAACTTTATTTATCAATTGGAGTTTCTCAATAAATAGTAAATCATATTATATATAGTATTTTTTTACTCAAAACAATACAGACACTCTCATATAAAGAGTAACACATTTTAGCAAAGCTTTTTCTTGCAGTATTCTCCTGAACAAAATGTTTAGCATGCAACTAGTCATGTGCACAATGTGGTGGTGATTCAACTCCCAGAGAGTTGTAGTCCCTGAGTTAATACCTGACTGGTGTCCAGTCATTTGTGGTGCTCATTCACCAGGGATAAGTTTGAGATCTGCTTCTCTTCAGTATTTTTATTAGGACCTGGACAGAGGAGTTGAGTGTACACTAAGCACATTTTCTGGTGATTCTAAATTTGCAGGACCTGTCTATTCCCTAGAGGCTAGTGAGGTTTTGCAGATAGATTTTGACAGATTAGAGAGGTTTTACAGTTAGATCTTGATAGATTAGAGCACTGGGCAATCACCAAATGTGTGAAATTTAACAAGGACAAATTCTGTATCTGAAGCAGTGTAATCTGATGGGTGTACAGGTAGATGAGGGTGCAGTGCAGCCCTGATGACTGCAGGGACTGGGGGTTTGGTTGATGGTAAGTTTAATATGTGTCAGTAATTTGACCTGGCAGCCAAAAGAGGCAACCCTTTTGTAGGTGCTTTACACCTACATAGATGACTGGTCAAAAAGAGTCATTGGCCTGCTGTGCTCATTGTTGCTGCAGCCTCACCTGTGTGCTGTTCAGGCTTCCACAATATTAGAAAGATACAGAAAAATTAGAATGTGTCCAACTGGAGAATATTGAAAGAGCTAAAGGATGGGACTTATTAGACTGGCTGAGGATATTTGGTTTGTTCAGCTTAAGAAAGAGGAGACTCAGAGGGGATCTCATCGCTGTATACAGTTTCTGCATGATGGGGAGAGCAGAGGGAGATGCTGGAGGTACGGGGAATGAAAGGTTTGCCATGAGCTGGCAATGTGCGCTTGCAGACCAGAAAGCCAACAGCATCCCAGGCTGTACACAAAAAGCATGACTGGCAGGCTGGGGAGGTAATTCTCCAAATCTACTATTTGCTCATGAGATCCCACCTGGAGGGCTGCAACTGGCTCTGGGCCTCCAATATAAGAAGGATCTGGATTGAGTGGAGAGTCCAGAGGAGAGCCTCAAAGATGATCAGAGGGCTGGAGCACCCCTCCTATGACTAAGAGAGTTGGGACTGTTCAGGCTGGAGGAGAAAAAGCTCCAGTGTGATCTTATTGCAGCCTTTCAACACTTAAAGACCACTTAGGAGAAAGAGGGGGTCGGACATTTTGATAGGGCCTGTCAGGCTAGTGCAAAGGGTAATAGTTTTAAACTAAAATATGGTAGATTTAGACTAGATGTATGGAAGGAATATTTTTTATGATGAGATTGTTGAAAGACTGGAGCATGTCACCCAGAGAGGTGGACAACTCCACATCCCTGGAAATATTCAAGGTCAGGCTTAGGCTCTGAGCAGCCCGATCTCACTGAAGATGTCCCTGCTCTTTGCAGGGGGATTGGATCAGATGACCTTTAATGGCCCCTTCCAACCCAAAGCTTTCAATGATCCTATTGATGCCTTGGGTTTTAGCTTTTATATTTTTCAAATTCTCTGCTGCTCAGTATGTAACTCTGAAACTTCATATTAGGTGTTAGTAAGTTCTCTTCACAGCGTAATTAGACAAAACAATCCCTTCCCAGCTAGAGAATCAAGGACAACCATTACCTAGAAAGTGTAAACAACGGCAAAGGGAAAGGGGCAAGCCACGGGGTTGAGACTTTCCTAACCTGAAACTGTAGTTGGACAACCAACACCAATATGTAGATGAACAAAAACTTATAAGAGCGTAAAACTTGTGACCGGGATCCATCTCAGATTGGACCTGGGTGCAGCCCTGGCCAGGCTTTTGCACTGCCCAAGGTATATCCTTTTAAGATCTTTCAAGAAATAACTATTTTATTCCTTTTGCTCTGTTTACTGTTACTTCCTTTAGAAAGGTCAGACTTTCCAGGCATCACTATGATTTTATGATAATTTCTTTCTGATGTCTGCTGATATCAGGGAATGGATTAGAATTATGTCAGGGGTTCAGATGGGGTATTAGGAAAAAGTTCTTCACTGGAGAGGGTATTTAAGCACTGGAACCAGTGGTCCTAAGCCCCAAGCTTGCTGGTGTTCAGTAAGGGTTTAGAAAATGCTTTTAGGCATATTGTTTAATCTCTAGGTTGCCCTTTGTGGAGTCAGGAGTTGAACTTGGTGATCCTTGTGGGTCCCTTACAGCTCAGGATATCCCATGGCTATATGATTCTAATTTAGCAGGAAATCAAGAATTCACCGCACATGGATCTTCTTTCTTCAAACATTAATAAATGTAATTCAGATTTACAAAAATCTCTGAAATAGTTTGCAGCCTCATTTATCTTTCTGCAGACACTCATTTGTCTTTGGATGTTCTGCAGAGAGCTCAGGGTTGTGAGATGCTGCTTAATGTCTTAAAAGGATTGATTTTCTGAAATATTGAATAGCTGCTCTTAGAATATCTACCTTATCTTGGGAAGACTGTCATTCTGGGTAGGCAAAATATTCAGTCTTTTTTTTAATGTCAAAGAGCAACCTTTTTCTATTGCACTGAAAAGAATGACTATTTGAGAAAAAAACAAAATAGAAAAGAAGAGGTATATAATGAAATAATATTTCTCTTATGATTTTTAATATAATAAGTACTCTGTTTAATTTGTATTTAATTTTGTAAAATTGAAATTTCACTTAAAAATTATATGTGGTCATGATACAACTGTAACAAACAGTCTTTTTCTGCCCAAAATATGTTACTAACATTTTTCTGATCACGCCTAAACAGATCTTTCATTTTACACCAAATAGTGTCTGCTAGACTTAATGAAATGAATTCTTTATGGCTGTTAGAAGGGCAGAACAAGGGCATTTGTTCTTCTGGATGTTATATGGCTGCATAAAATCGAGCCTTTGCTCAGCTGCTGTTTTTATAGTTAGACTGGACATAAAGAAGGAGAACAAAGGCCCTTAAAAGCACAGTTGTGCTCTTTGCACTGTGTGCTGTCCACTGACCTGTGTTGATTCCTGGTGTAGTATTATGCAGCTCTAGAGCCATCCTGCTTTAAGTTTTGGTCTCATGGTCTTCCTGATGGGCTTGGGAAACAGAGAATCACCCTTTTAATATGTTCTGCACCTTGCAACATCTGTTCTAATCTATGTACCTCTGCAGACCTCAGCCATGGGGAAATCTTCACCAACAGTCACCTCAGAATGATTGTTTGGGTCCCTGGTCAATAATGTCAGTAGCATGAGGTAATTTTGAACTAAGGTATAATGGAAGAATGTGTCTAGCATTTTTAAAATCGGGATTATTTTTCAAATAGAAAATAGAAGCACAGCAATAAAGAGGAAAAAAATCTCATAAACCCCTGGACTGGACCCTGCTGCTGACTTTACACTAACATGCTGACTTTACACTAACACACAAAGTGTATTAAAATATTAATGTGGGATTAGGTGATACAAATAATAGGTCATGTCGAAAAAAGATCAGAGAGATTCCAGGACATGTCTATTGAATTGTTTGACTAACAGCTTTGGTTGTAATTTAAAAGCCTTAGCTGTGAGGTACAGACATATGTGGAAGATTTATTTGTGTGTTGTTATCTTAGTCACAATAATTATTCTTGCTGAAATATTTGTAATAAATATGAGTACTTTTAAAGATTTCTCAACATATTTCTTATTATACAAAAATAAAATATCGATGTATTTTAAATGAAACCATATATTTAAATTTTAAATGTATTTTTTTCTACATAAGTAAAGAAACCATGCTGATGCAAATCTATTTCTCTTTCAAAAAACTTGATGATTCTTACTAATTCCACATGCATTTCACTAATAGGGAAAGTATGAATGCCTCGGAAATCCAAGAGAATAATTTCTTTGTTCTGTTAAAGTAACAACACCAAGATGCTGACAACTGGATGGGTAAAAGAAAGATAATCAACAAATAATCTTCTTTTATAGGTTGCACTAAAGTATTTTGTGTAGGTGGATTTCTACCTCATTCTTTAAGCAGTTATTATAAATAAATGCTTTAACACTGTGCTAACATTTTCTCCCTGTCACTCAGAGGAGGAACATGTGGAGAGGAAAAACCAAGATACTGAAATACGGTGGCAATCAGTTTTATGTTCCTGCCTCAGCAGCCCAGCATGCAGTTGTGTTCACTGACTTTGTGCTGCAATTTTGATTTGCCTTTGCCTGCCCACAGTATCACCAGCTGGAACTAACACAGCCGGCTGCTATGTGCAGCTCTGCTTTTGAATACATGGCACACTAAGAAAATAAACGAAGCGACACTCTAAACTTTTCGGTCCATATAACACAGAGTATGAAACCCCAGCCATATTGATACACTCACTGATTATAACATTTAAACTTGCTGCTCCTCATCAGTGTCTGAAAAGTCTGTTGTCCATGGCCATTCAAAAGGTTAAGAGCTGCGATGGATTCAGCTGTTTAAAATACTTTTTAGGACCAAGGAACTCTGTGGAAACTGACATGATGCCTAACTGCTGCAAACTATCACAGCATGCTCTACATACATTTCTTGTATTTCCATGTTAAGTAGGTTTAACTAGTTGTCTACAAACTATTAACACCCTTGTGATTCTCTCTGAACTTTGTGAGTCTTTAACACCGAAAACAATATCTCTATGTTTAAAACCACATTAAGGAATAAGCTGCAAGGATTTGGCAAATGTAGAATTAAGCTTGCAAGAATGAGTTTATTTTAGCTTGTTAACACAGATATATGAAACATTTTCACTGGTTTGTACACTGCTTGTTGTGTAAGACCTCATTTCAGCAGTGAATAAATGGGTGAGGTAATAAGCTGGTAAAATTGCAAGTTGGTTACCTAATTGCATTCATCCATGGGCTACTCTCTTCATGCCAATGTCTTGATATCTTCTTAATTGTTATCACTACTTTTTATCATTCTGCCACAAAAAACACCAAAAAAATCTTTATAAAAATATAACTCCTGGGCTGCTGATTTTGTGGAAAGTTTGCAGACAATATTTTGCAGAAAAAAAGCATCTCTGAGATTCCATTGCAAGGCTTTCTGACTCAGCAGCTCAAATGCAGAGGTGTTGGCACTTCAAGCATCTTAATGTAAGCAAAACATATTTTGCTTGTGATTAATTTTGAGAAATAGCCAAGTTTTTTAAGCCAAAAACCTGCTTTAATCTACTTTCAAGATCAATTAAAAATGTGTCCTCAGGCAAACACATGGCATGGAAAATGTCTGTCTTGAGGAATTAAAATTTAGCAGTTATAAGTAATGAGAAAGAGGATAAAAAATGGTATATCTGAGGGCAGTTGTACAAATATTTCTACCTGTGATGTTACAGAACTTTACTGGAAAAAAACTAGTATTGATACAAAAGACCTGATTGCACTGTTGCCTGTGCTGAATTCACATCTCTCTCCAGTGTATGTATTTTGCAAGTTCAGTTAGATCTGGGAACTCACACTAAACCCATTGCCCACTGTGAAGTTTGAATAAGAACTTTAAATGTCAAGCTGTTATCTCACAGGTTCTTGATTTCACCTTGTTTGTGTGTAAAAATTGAGAAAAATACTTATGATTCTTGGCCAAAATTCACTTCCTCACATGTTAATGTTGGATAGCCAGTCATTGCCACTAATCTGATAGTGTGCTGTCTCTGAGTTTTTACTTGTGTTTTGTCTTGGAGGTCATTAACCTGTTCATGCGATGCATGCATGATACATCATACATACATACATACATATCCCTCCTCCACTAACTGACACAACAAACAGCTTTGGTTGTTTTTTGAATCTGAAGCAGGATTTAAATGCCTCAATAATTCACAGATGTGAAGAAAGCAACTGTTGGAAAGGAATAGCAACATGTATTATTCTTCAGATGAAAAATATTTTGCTTAGGTGTTGTCACCAACACCTTGAACTATGTAGTTTTTCACTTTTGGTGGTCTCCTCAGGCAGCTTCCATGAGGTTTAATATTTTCAGTACTCAAAAGGAAATTTTAATGGAATTTGACAGAAGTTTGAGGGTCCTTTGCCATTTCATGTGACAGAAATCACAGCCTCCCATCAAGCTATAGACAGCGAAAACTGCTAGGACATAGATTTGTAGGAGTGAGTACAAAGGAAGGCCATGAAGATGATTAGAGAACTGGAGCATCTCTTCTATGAGGTAAGGCTGAGAGAATTTGGATTGTTCAACCTGGGGAAGAGAAAGAGCTGGGCTGAACTTACTGCAGCCTTTCAGTACCTACAAGAGAGCTGCAGAGGGACTTTTAACAAGGGGTTGTATTGCTAGAAAAAGGGGAAATTGCTTTGAATTCAAAGAGTGTAAGTCTGAATTAGATAGAAGGAAAAATTATTTACTATCAGGGTGGAACAGATTGCCTGGAGAAGCCCACTTTTTCCATGGGGCCCATCCCTGGAAGTTTTCAAATCCAGGTTGGATGGAGCTTTGAGTAACCCAGTCTTAGTGAAAGATGTCCCTGCCCAGTGTTGGAATGATACGACATTTAGGGCTGCTTGTACCCAAATCATTCTATGATTCTGTGATTCTGTGATACTAGTATAAAGTGCAACATCTGCAGCAGCAGCTTTTTGAGTTGAAAGAAGAAATGGAGCAATTCAAGAACGTATTACTGCCTTCATATTCTCTATATAAATTATTGTTAATATTCAGTAAAAGCTGTGGAGAAAGCACAGAGCCTCTATGGTTTTGTACATGTGCTGTTATTTCCATGTATTTCCTTAATAAACCAGCCTCAGTTTCACTGCACAGTAAATACATTTCTGCAGGTGATGAAACCTTTTGTCTTCTGTCTGCTGGAGCCACTGCTGTACATCTATGTCAGTAAGATAAACACCATCAAAGCACAGCTTTAATATGGGTCAACAACAATCCAGTTTTGACTTATGCCTGTTATCACCTTCTCTGGCAATGCAAAATTTTCTCTGGGGATAGCTAAATCCGGGTATATTCACAATTGTATGAATCAGGTCAAAGTATTTTTAGGGAGGCAAGAGAATGTAGCTTCCTGACGAACAACTATTTGCCATCAAGGCCAGGGAACAGGGGCCACTTAGGCTTTCTGTCATAGACACTACTGGGTGAGAAACTGAAGGCCAGCAGGAAGTACTGCATTAACTGGATTATGAAGAGAAACACCAAAACATCTGTCAGAAGCTGGCAAATTCATAAGCAAGAATTCTCCACGCACATAATAATTTAGTATTTGTTTCAAATCTCAAGAAATGCAATAACTGAAACATGATGGTATTGCTTTAGGCTAACGGTGCAGCTGGTCCTGTGCCATGCTTCAGACAGAAATTGACATTGGAAATGTGGGAAAAAGTGGTGGAACAGGGAAAGCAATGCGTGACTGAGGGACTGTCTGAGGCAGAACTGAGTGCTCAACCATGACAATCCTTCCACCACAGATACCCAGTCACTTGTGTGATTCTTTTAGCAAGGTCACCGCTTGATGTTATACAGACTGTCCTGCAAAAAAACAAAAAAAACCACCCCCAAAAAACCCAACAAAAAACACCCCCACAAAAAACCCCAACAAAAAAAACTCTAAGAACAACAAAAAACCCACCAAAACAAACAACCCCCCCCCACCACCATCACCACCAACAAAATCTTCTGAAACTCCTTCAAAAGAAAACCTGCCAAAAATTAATAATTCCCTTCTGTCATTATTTATCTCAATATACTTACTTCTAGACCCCTTTATAAGGCTTGGACCATAGGTATTCCCCCAGTAATTTCTGTAACTCCCTTTGCTACTATTCAAAACTGGACATCTACTTTTGTACCACCTGCATTTTTATTGTATTATGGTTAACCTAGTTCATGCATAAGCAATTTCATTCAAAGGTAAACAGGTTTGGAGCCATAGCATTTTCTTTTAATAATCCTAACACAAACTACAGATACTCATGTCTCCTTTTTTTTTCTGCTGGATTCTAGCCATTTTCTATTGTTTAGGCTATGTGATCTGTGGAGCAAATGAGAGGTGACTTCTTATCTACAAGAAAAAGCTGTCTGATAAATCAAAAAGATGAATAATTTATAGCACAGGAGCAGAGAAAACAGCATTTCACACTGTTTTTCATGCAAAATGTCATATGAATTCCAAATGGACCAAGGAATTTGTGTGCTTGAGACTAAATTCGCTGGCAGAAATGAAAAGAGGAGGGAGGAGAAATCTCAGTATTGTTGTGATTGTAGTTTACTCAAGGAAAGAGGTTATGATTCAGCTGTTCTTTTTTTCTATATTGACTTAAATAGAGAAATAAATTAAAACTACAAAAATCAATGCAAAGGAATGCTTATAAAACACAGTATCAGTACTGCAAATAAGGCAAGACTTGTCTTGTGTTGGTTTTTTGTCCCCGTACTCAATTTCAGTCTGGTTAGCCAATGTCTGTGAAGTTATTATTATGTTGTTTCATAATTGAGCATTAAAAGGAGCAGCAACTGAAGAAATGTGACTGAATATTGTTACTCTGTGGCCCCATTTTGCCAATTGATTTACATATAACCTCACAGAAGAGGCTCTCAGAAAATGACTAAGTTTAGTATGCAATGGGTTAGGGTTACACACAGTATCTTTCTGACATAAAAGCATCAAAAAGCAGTAAAAATAACATCCGTAGGAAAGAGAAGCCCTGCACACTATTAATGCAGCAGGGAGAATGCAGGAAAAAACCCAGAGGGACCTCCAGTGCTCTGTGGAACACTGGACAGGCCATGGCATCTCCCTCCCTTCCTCCTTCACAGTAATAGTTACCAGTTTGGACTTGATGTTGCAACAAGCCTCTGAGCGCTGGGCATCTGAGCCAATGTGACTTGGAATCTCTTATGTCTCCTTTATTAGGAGACCCAAAGACAGTGATTTCATATATTTATAGTGGATGTCCCACTCTTTGCCTCTGTCTGTTTCTTCCTGTTCATAGAATGAAAGAAAAATTTGGATTGAAAGGAAATTCTAAACATCATTTAGCCCCTGTTTCTCTGGATCTAGTGATTCCTCACTAGGCCATGTTTCTCAACGGCCCGTCCAACCTGACCAGTGATGAGGGATCCATAACATCTATGGCCAATCTGTCCCACTGTCTCACCACCGTGAAAAATGTCTTCCTTATGTGCAGTCAAAATCTGTTATCTTTCAGCTTAAGGCCATCACCCCTTTTCCTGTCACTACAGGACTTGGTTAAGTCTTTCTCCCACTTCTTACAAGATCCTTTTATGCAATAAAAGGCCCAAAAATATTTTATGGCAACAGTTCTTCCAGTTTGACTTCATATTTAAATTCATGAGATTACTTAAAACCAAATGCTGTGCCTAATCTTGAAGATTTCACATAGTTGAAATACACTAAGGATTTGGAAAACTAATGGGATCACTTTCACAGATTTCAGCAAATGTAATTTTTTGTGTATGCTGTGGTAGATTTCTCTGCAAAGTGAGCATGCTGTCTAATATTTATCTCTGCTGCAGACTTTTAAATGATGAGAAAACATTGCCTAGAAATCTACAAGCACTTAGGAAAAACAGACTGTGGGAATTCTGTTTTTCCCAAATACCAGGTCCTGCTTGGAATTATCTAAATATTTTGATATATTACTGTGACTATTGCATAAGCATAACATACAAACCAGTCATATATAATTGAATGAAAGCAAATCAGAAAGTTGTATGGATCAACTTGGAGTTGTTACTTTGTCACAATATTTAAAATACTTCTTTTAGTTCAATTTCACAGTTTCTGAGAGAAATTAAGAGCATGTAGAAAAGCACAAAAATGAAAAGTTTTTTCTACTCTTCTTCAGTAGAGAGCACTGTTGGACAGCAACAGTTCTCCAAACCCTCTCAAGCTACACAGACACTGAATCACTGCCTGAAGCCAGTGGTACAGCACCTTGGGCAGCTAAGTCAATTCAAAATGAGAGAAAAAAGCAAGATTAGACTTAGCATAACATTTTAAAGAAGTATGAAGGCATTTTTTCAAACTAATATTATAGATGTGACATTAGCAATTATGAACTCAGACAACTAAACACTTATTTGCATAAACTTCCAGAGAGGGAAAAGACAAAAATCTCTTCACAAAGAGGAATTTAGAATAAATCCAATGAACATGATAAAGCTGTACTCTAGTCCATATCAAGATGTTACCTGAAGATTAATAAGACAGGATGAAATTAATTAAATTACAGTGGCAAAGGGAATTGAGTGAAAGTATTAAATGAATGGTTCACAGTAGTCATTACTGGCCATGTCTTGTGCTGGGTGATGCGTTGTTATGTTGTTTAATTGATTCTCTGGGAGATGAAGGAAGATCGGACACCATTTATCCTATGAAGAAGGGTAAGATTATTTTGGACTAGTGAAGTTCAAGAATAAAGCCAATTCTTATAGATGTGAATACCCAAACCCATCATCAGGATCTGGCAACTGAACTACATGAGTCACCTCCAAGAAACAATTTAGTCCTCATACTTTATGAAATTTCCTACTGCATACACATATAAGTGCAAATTAATTTCAGACTTATACTAAACTGTAGGTTAAACCAAAAGAAAATTGTGAAGCACCACATAATATCTTCCCCTCTTCCTTAGTAAATCACTAATAAGATGTTTGTGTATTCATATGGGATACATAGGCACAGAACAGTGTTCTTTCTATTTAATGAGGTTTCTTATTGTAAAATACAGAATTGATGTCACAAATCAGACTGAAACCTTTGGATACCTCCTAGCTGTCAATGAACTTCCAGAACAATAAAATGTAGAACTGCGGTTTGAGTAAATTATAGCCACTTTCCAAGGTTCGGGTCAACTTGGATCCTCCCTAAGAGCACACTAAAAATCCCACATGTATAAACCTACCTTATGCGAAATAGTTTCTCAACAGCTAAATGTAATTAAGCACACAATCAACATATCCAACCTTTTCTTCCCTCTGCTTACTGTGTTCTTAAGCATTTTAGGCAATATGATTAGACAGATGTGCAAACAAGGGTATCTCAAAATGTGATGAAAAAGATTAATCACTTGCTCCAACCCTTGTTTAAATCAAGGGGAAAGCTTGCAGCATCTGGAGTGTTGTAGGCACTTCCTCCAAAAAAACAGGAGTTTCAGATACACAAAAAAATACCCAAAGTGAAAAGGAATTTGTGAAAACATTTTTTGTCTTGGTGACTTATTTCTCAGCTGCTTAACTGCAAAGCACATTTTCTGAGCTACCTATTAGGCACTGTCAGATAAAGAAGAGAGTACAATCTATTAACATAGTGGTCCATCTACACTAGTACAGCACTGACTGAATTCTAATGTTAATTTTAAACACTTTGAGGCTTTAGCACTCAGTCCCAGGTCTGTCTTGCCAGGAGAGGAAGGATCCATCTGCTCACACACATCTGATATCTGCCACACAGGGCTCTCAGCACAGGACAGACCCTCACCACAATTGTGGTCTTGGCATTTGACACACACACTCAGAGCTTCTTTATTTAGGAGATGGCTCATAATGGCGTTGTTTGTATGTGCTGGGTGCCCAGATCCAGATTCATGGCTTCTCAAGTCAATGGTGGTGAAATGAATATCCCAGGAGAGCTTGACCCCAGATTCCCTAGAAAGGTCTCTGGTGCTATTCTGGAAAGAACCATGAGTGAAGCAGTCAGAGACTGTAGATTAATCTATGCAAAATTGTGATGCAGGCAATGAACTATTGTCGTAAAATCCTCCACAAGAATTTAAAAAATTTTTTTCCAGAGTTTGTGCACAATATGCCACTTGTTTAATTCACATATGGAAACTTCTTGCATGCACAATTGAAAAGCCTTTTACACTTAGCCTGAGCTATAGGAAAAAAACTACAAAAAACCAAAAAAGGGTTTTCTTTTAAAGTGAAGACATGGTATTTTTACAGCACCTGAGAGGACATGACCTTACCAGAGGGTATGGTTCCATCACCTGTGTAACACAATGGCACCCTTGTGGATGTGATTTCTATGAGAGCAAGTTTCAAAGATGAAAAGGCAATTGCTATCTTCCAAAATCTTAGTAAACCTCTCACTTAAATGTAGATATTTTTTTCCATTCCACTCACAAACATAAGGAGCAGATCCCTCCCTCAAGGACCTTCTCCCACTGCATCTCTGAGATTTGAATGACTGCTTCCTTGCTCATCATCTACTGACCAGTGCAGGGTGCCTGCCATAGTGGTGAATGATTAGTACCTTGCAGTAACCATTTCATACAGCTCTGCAGAGGTGTATCAGCTGCACAAGATTCAGTGACACAGTATCATCAGCCTGGGTTTTATAATTTTCCATGCAGCTGAGCCAGACTGCTTCCCTGACCTTGTATTTCTCTCTCCCTCCTCTCTCTGCAGAGCGCTTGGTTCTTCACTGTCCCTGCCTGCAATCTTGCCACTGTTGGTGCCAGAGCCTTCCCAACTGCTGCTTCTGCCATCTGGATCAGCCTCTCACTGCTTCATTGCCCCTCTGTCTCTGCTCAAATCTCTATTCTTTCTTCCTCATATATTACTACATTTTTTCCTGTTTTCCCTTATTTGCTTTTTAACTCTCTAATTCCACTTAGCTTCCAGCTTACTTAAAATATGCTAAAAGAAGAAAGAGTTTACTCACTTAAGCTTGATATTTACTCTGAATCTAGGAGGGGTGGGATGGAGTGGGGGAGGACAAAACAAAGGAAATAAATAGAGGTTAAGCTGTAGATAGAAAAAACAAACCAAACAAATTCCCTGACTGTTATAGTACTCATTTAAAAAGGATTTTCCTTTTTGGAGGGGAGGTTCATGGCAGTGCAGGTGGGAGTAGGGAAGTCCAATCTTTCTGAAAGGCTATATTGTATTAAATCCAACTCACTCTCTGTTCGACTTGGTTTGAGTAATTTTTGATAGCACGGTGTTCTCACTCATACCAGGCCAATGCTTGGAGCAGCAGGCTTCTGAGCAGCTACCTGGCATTTATATGCCTTGACTGCTTTTCCTTGCCAGGATACAGGATTCTGGAACCTGACTGGCAGTACGGAGACCACCAAAGCTCCTGAGAACATTGTTCCTTGCACTACCAGTAGCACTAAAAGAATGCAGAGAGCATTCTGGAAAAGTTCTGTTCATGCATTAGGATTTTGATTATACAGAAACATCTCTTGAACAAATATAAAAGTATGATAGTTTGGTCATGGTGTTTTTTTCCTTGCAAAGTCCATATTTTAATGTATTAAATCCATGTACTGATGATGTGGCTTGTTTTATAGCTCATTTTATCAAAATCATCTGGCAAAGTGAATTCCTATAATTAAAGGTAACTATAGGTTCCTATAATTATGTAGGTAACTGTAGAATTTACTGCCTGAGGGCCATACTAACCACCTCAGAAATTTCAATAAAGAAAGGCTTGGAAACTGTTAGCAAAACTGTATGTATATGGCACAGGACACATAAGATTTTACTATTCCACAACATATAGATGTGGGATAGCATCAAAGAGAGAAGTACCTCATATGGTTCTTTGTATATGGTGGGACAGAAATGCTTTACAGTATGAATTGTGGTCCCTGTCACTCCCTGCTTGCCTGGATAAAGTGACCTGCCTCAGTTATACTCTGGCTGACAGACCTGTATATTTGCACAAATCTTTGGGTGAAAATCCATTGCATACTACAGTCTCACACAGTTGGGGAATATATCTCCCAGATCCCAGTCTGAGTTGCATCCAATATTCAGAACGAGAAAGTTCAGTTTTAAAAAACTTATTTGTTAATTCACATTCACCACAAATATATGAAATATTTAATTAGTATAGTTATGTATAAAAGTATTGCATTCTGCAGTGTTACAGTCTTGGTTCTGTTACAATTTTTTTAAATGTTTTTTTTTTTTTTTTTTTTCTGGTCAAATTTACAATCTATCTAGGCCACTATCACAGCTACAAACATAAATCCAGTATTAGCTCCTAATATTTGCTCCTGAAATTATTACACATCATTGGTAATTTACACTAATCTTTAGAAAATGCAGGCACATGCAGTTTCACAAACTGCGCAGTTAATCTTCTTTCCTTAAAATGTCAGCATGTGTACCCTAAAACAGATATATTCTAGCTTTGGGACAAGTTATACTTAAAATATCCTATGGACCAGCTAATCACAAAGAAGTGAAACAATTTCCATTTCTGTGATGCTACAGGACATGTGGGAGGAAGCCAAGAAAGAAGCTTCCGGCTGCTCAAGCAAGACTAGCAGAGGACACAGAGAGTGAAGAAAGCAAACGAGGAAAAAAGGTCATTATTCACAGGTAGTTCTGAATGGAGAAGACATAACAACGTATCAAATGTGTCATACTTAATTGTCACTAGGAATGGAGCATGTGTTTCTGTCTTTGCCTTCACTATCTTAATTATGTGTATATGTTTCAATGGGAAGTTCCGGCTTCTCAAACCCACTAGTAAATATCCCTCTTCTATGCATTTGAGATGTGAGGCAAGTGGCTGAGAATCCTTCCTCACAGTGCCACATTCTCCTCCTCACTGCAGCTTGGTGGCATCTGCAAATATGTAACACTTGTAAAAAGCTTAGCAATACACTACAAGATAACAGATTGTTGAAAAAAAATGAGCTCGTTTAATACTGCCTTGATCAATGTCAGTGCCTAGGAAAAAAAATTATTTTTTAGAGAATCGAATCTCAGTGGTTTTAAGTGCCTATGTTTGATCAAAAAAGCATGCAGCAACCTCTGCAGGCTTTTTTCCTGAATGTTGGTCAAGGGTCAGTAGCAGCACTATCTGTATATTTGCACTTGTTCCTAAAGTCTACTTTTCAGCTGATTGCACTTGCCTTGTTGAAAGGGTCCCAGAATTAAATATCTTGTCTCTATCAGTAGCATAGCTCTAGAGTTAGCTTAAAAAAGATAATCATACATAGGTAGTAATAAAAGGACGCAATTTCATTTCAAGCTCTGTAACGGGACATGGACCATTATACATACATACATACATACATACATACATACATACATACATACATACATACATACATTCATATATACATAACTACATATATATGCATGAACCTACTTCCTTAAAAAAGAAAAAAAAATTCATTGAATGTCCGTCAGACAGAAATATTTTCAGTCATCCTCCCTTGTAGGAGAATTCAGCCCCTGATTGGGGTAATAGAGCTACATGGACTCCATGTGTGTAGGACTCCATGACTCAGAAGGCTAATTATTATTATTATTAAGATCTATATGCAAGAGCAGAGAAGGAGCAAGCAGCATACATGCAAGCAAGCCAGACAATTTGTCTGTTCAAAACATCCAGAATATATTGATAAGGCAGAATCCTGTACTAAGCATAGATTGGCTAACCTCTGTAAATATCAGTGGTGTTATGAAGAATTCTCCCAGCCTTCTCAAAACAATCTCAGAGCCAAGTGTTTGGCCCATGTTGTAAGCAACACTTCCAGCCCAAGTTAGACTGGAAAGACCACAGCAGAAAGTTCTGCAGCTCATTTGCTTGATGCTCCCAGAACCAACTTAATGTTATTTTCAAGTCACTAATCGTACAAAACATTACCCAAGCAATTTGGTTCTGAATTTTCGAATTAAAGTGTTTGAAGAGGGTTATTTTATTTTTTAAATGGGTTTGGTTTTGTGTGTTTAAATGTTTCTGTTCACAAGTTTGTCTCATGAATGATAGAATACAGCTACACAAATTAACACAAAGAAGGTTTATCTCTATATTTTTTTTGTTAAGTGCTATGTGATATATATATATATATATACACGCACACATTTACATGCTTTTATCCCCCAATGCAAAAAGCAGTTATTCTCTTGCTGAATGTGGAGTACTCTACCTTACAATTTAGTTTTCGAAAAGATCATGAAATAGCAGTTGTTTTCAGCTGATGATGCTGTGAAAATATACAACCACAATTTTCTGCTAAAGGGCCACTCTGCAGAAGGCATTGATTTCCGTGATTTTTAACAAATTTTTCTCTTGCTAGTTTAGTGACTTGTACATTTCTGAAAATTTTGTCTTGTTCTATTTTAAAGTTAATTGACCTGGCTTTTTCATGCCTTAAAATAAAATGTTTTTCACCTATTAGTTAAATATGAAGTTGCATTCAGTTTTTATTTTTATTAGGCTGAATGTCTAAAAGTTTCTCAGTTCAGATTTTTCTTACAATTGAGTAAGTAACAAATCCCTTTTTATTTGATATTTACAAAATTCTCCAGTCTAATTAGATAGCTCCAAAATCAATATGAAGAATGAATTGGGTGATAGCCTGAAATCTGATTTTGTTTCATCACAGAGATGTAATTTACCAAGATGAAATAGAGATGTAAAAGAAGAACAAAAGGGTTTCAGTACAAGCATTCTCTATCAATGAGCGTTTTCTACACGGAGTTCAAACTCTACTGACAATCTGGCCTTACACAGTAATTGTGACCTTCAACATCATCCATCTGCTACAGTGTAAATTACAAACTACTAACCAAAAGATCCAGCTTTCCACTGATGAGATAATTTTGATATCTTCAGTTCTAAACATTTCTTCTTCACTCTCTCATTCTCTCCAATTCATTGGTATCAAGGAAAAAAAAAAAATCACAGGTATGAAATCACAGGTGCTTTTTTCTTATATATATTGCTGCATGATAACACCTCTTTACAAAATGGGGGAATTGTAACACCTCTGTGAATGGGAACAAGTCAATAAAACTAGATAGTACAAGTGGCATGAAGGCAGAAATGCAGGTGCTCAGCACATATAGAAGGTGCAAGACAAGACTTCCAGGAATCAAAATTTTTGAAATGCTGTGTGCCTTTGTTTTGAAGAATCTCATGAAAACTTTTGCATTTCTTTGGGAAAGGTTTAATGGATGTACATGACCTGTTATAGGTAGCTTATCAGTGAGAGCACAAATCAGTTCTGTAATGGTGTTTTTTTATAGACAGCAACAGCAAAGTGAAAATTTAGGCATTGTAAATGCCTCCTATGTCTCTTCCATGTTTCATTTCTTCTCAACAGATTTTCTGATGACAGAATAATAGTGTAGTGAGATAAGTATCTTGAGCTACTAAAAAGGGGATGTTTTATCACCAAACCAGCCCTACTGAGAAGAACAGTTAAATGACAATTGTCTTTTCATTTTTACTTCCTTGCAGTTTAGAAGTTTAGTAAAAGAAATTTGGGACAAAAGTACCCAGCTTCTTTGACTCAACATCACATACACAGAGATTACTGGTACAATGCTTTAAATCACACTTACTTAATGACTATAGTGTCCTGAGATACACTGAGGCTCCAGACAGAAAATTTCAAAACAAAAATCCAGATAGTGCATCTGATCTTACTGGACATAAAACCTTTCTTGAATCATTTTTCCCTTTAAGTAAAGAAAACAAACAGACCCCCAGGTGATTCTGCTTTTAAGAAGTGTATTCTCAGTAAGTAAAGAGCCATTACTACACCGATAAGTGACAGTAATCATAACATTGCAAAAGAAGCATTTAGAACTACTACAGTGAAACATACTGAAAAGGAAAAAAAACAAACATATTGGGAGAGGATGATGTAACAGAACACATGCCCACTTGTTCAATAAATTGCCTTGGTTTGTATGTTTGTTTTGAAAGAGGATCTAAATTTCTGAGATATAGTCACATTTGAAAGCAACTCATCATAAATGATGAAAGAAATATTCCCTTTGCATAGTTTTAGAGTAATGATGGATTTCTATACAGAGAATTCACTATGTAGTATAATTAATGTGGGCTTTAAATGGATGGTTTGGAGTACTGAGACAGTGTTGAGGAGTTCCATCTTGTCATACATTTGTCTGGATGTAGATAATTTGCTGCTCCACTAATTCCCCGGTCATGTATAAAGAACCTGTTTTACTTAAATGTGTAAAACCAGCTATTCACCTACTGAAGACAGTTTATTTGGTTTGGAATCTCAATCAAAACAATGCTATTATTTCAGTGTTCATTTTACTTGAGTAAAACTACCTGACACTTGTTTTTCTGTAGGGAAATGTTGGCAAGGAAAGACAACAGAGCTTGAAGACTCAATTGCACCATTGATGTTACTGCAATGTCAGTTGTTCTCAGCAACATATGGTGGAGTTTTTCTTCAATAAAAAAGTATATAAAACAATCAATTTCTGTGATTTAGTTATTATATCAGGTTATAAATCAGAATTATCATGAAAGACATACTTAATATCTCTGCTTATAAATTTGAAGTGGCAATTTAGAATTAAAACATTGCTTGGTAGACTAGACCTGTGAATGGCTCTTTAGCTCGCATTCAGTAATTTGGATTACAGAACCTAATCAGCACGTTAATCATTTATTGGAATTGCTCAATAATGAAAAAGGCACGAAGAGGGAAGGGAGGCATTATCACCCTATAAGCAAAAAGCATTAGTAATTGCTCTGACCCACTAACTTTTCATTTTCTACTATGATAAATACATTTTCTTTCATTAGTATTCTATGGCAAAGCTTATCAGTATGACTTTCATTCTCACTGTGTGAAGTAATTTCTTGTTAAAGATGTCGACAATGACATTTTTCATATAGCAACATGCTATCTGACTCTGACTTTGCCACCATTTTATGTTCCTTATTCCACATGATCCACTTTGTTGGCGTCAATGTAAAATATCACATTAGAAGGTTATCACTAGAACCATACCNATAAAGTATCACACTCGCACTTGGTACAGGTCTTGTTTTTCACACATAAATTTTTCAAGATTATTTCTAACAAAAAACTCCAGCTTGTTGCTTAGTCTTTTGAGTCCTAGGTTT
This sequence comes from Regulus satrapa, assembly GCA_013396955.1. Lineage (NCBI taxonomy): Eukaryota > Metazoa > Chordata > Aves > Passeriformes > Regulidae > Regulus > Regulus satrapa. Next base: position 37,474 of record VWZN01009589.1, read on the forward strand.
CAGTACTTCCAGGTCCGCAAGTACCACCAAAAGTAAAAGGAGTTAAATGGAAAGTAAAACACTGGAAATTAAATCACTGGAATAGGAAATTTGATTTCAGAACCACAGAGAGTTGGAATAGTTAGGATCCTGATAACTATTGGCCCAGTAAAAAATTTTAGCTTACGGAATTCAGAATGCCTTGAAATAATTGGGGGGCTTAGTGTCAAATTTCAAATATTCCTGTCTCAGTCAACACTGCTGTGCATAAACTGATGTGCTTAATACAAAAGTCTTATTTTTGAAACTGCCAATGAATGCAAATATTATGGTACCACTGAATAAAATAGAAGTCTTTGAAAAAGGTTTTGCTCAAAATATAGTAACTCCTTCACCATTTCAGATGGCAGTCTAATTAGACACTTCCATATGCAGTAGTATAAATTTAACCTGAACCTGAAAACTAAACTCATGTGACATCTGTGTTAATTATACTCTGACAATTATTCAGTTAGTAAACAGAAGCAAGCAAATTAGCTAAGGAAAAGCATGGCAAGAATTGCACTCAGTGAAAATCACTGTAAATAAAACATTTTAAATCAGATGTAGGTTTATAGCATATATTGCTAATGCGCCTAATGTGTCATGTGATATAGATAAGAAAGTAATTTTAATGTCATAATTGGATACTTAGATTATATCAAACATCTCATGAAGTGGAAAACATTGTTTAGGAGGATTTTAACTGCAGTTATGTAGATTACATAGCTGATATCACAGTGGTTTTTTTGCTGGTTTCTTATGAATATATTTTAATCATGGTAT